>CAKNYM010037090.1:30955-54672 GCA_932195095.1 Andricus curvator | reverse complement strand
GGACCGGATAAGAAGCGGATAGAAGTATTTTGTGGACCCAGTTAAAACCCGTATAGGAGTCGGTTACGAACATTACATGTTGCCGGATAGAGCCCGGTTAGGTGTCGGATATAAACTGAGATAAAAACCAGGTACAAGCCGGTTAGGGCCGGATAAGAACCGGGTGGAAGTATTTTGTGGATCCAGTTACAAACCAGCTAGAAACCGGATACGAATATTGTATAATGCCAGATAGAGCCTGGTTAGGTGTCGGTTATAACCCGGAGACAAAAATCGGTTACGGCGCGGTTTGGGCCGTTTACAACCCACCTCTAACCGGTTTCTAACCGCGTCCTATCCGAAATTTTAAGCAGGGATGTGAATGCGCGGTCATTGACGTCACAACCAATCATAAGATCGGAAGCCCCACGAAGGAACACGCGAGGCCCATCTACTGTGGCCCAATTGGTGAAAAGGCCATAAACGTCACAATGATATGCCGGCGACAACCCCTGAAGAAAATGCATCGGAAAAACCGGCGCGTGGCCTCCCACCTATGCACTATTCCAGGATCTGGGTCAAGAATGCCATAAATCTTGTCAGAAAATGGTCCACGAAGGGACTATTCTTCCACCCCTAATCAGATTTTCTGCCTATATATACCCATGTTTTTGAGGGTTACAAAAAAGTTTAGTTCTACCGACGAATCGCTGCTAAAAACTCTCCGGAACGTGTTAAAATTTAAATTCAACAAAAACAAAAGTGTGGACTTAGTAAAAAGGGGTAAATCATTCATAAACTTAGAATCAGTGAAAATAGTTTAAAAGTGAGTAGAGTAAATCTAGAACTACTTAAATTGTTCAAAATAAAGTCAGTGACCCCTAAAAAGAAATAAGAAAACCCTCCCAACAAGTTCTACAACCATCTTTGTACATTTATACAAAAGAGATCACGCTGAGTCCTGGACCCGTATCCTTCCGTAGTCACTAAACGTATTCAAAGAAGTGGATCAACAAAGAAACCACTGGGCACCTTAAAACTAAAAAAATACAAGATAATTAAACGTTCCAAGAGAGAGCTCAACAAGATTTTCGGTAAGTTTGTTTTAACATTGCTACCCCATATTTCTCTTTTCAAACTCATCAAAAATCTCGTCACTGAAGTGTTTTCCTTTTTTTAAAGGGTGGACACTAAGACGAGAATTGGGACAAATTCATCAAGTTCCATGGTGTGAAAATCATCTTAAAATTCAGTAAATAAAAAACTTAATCAACATTCGCGAATTTAAACTTTGCAAAAATTATGTAATAAATTATCCTTTTATATCATAAAATCGACTATCTCAATCTTTTGTATTTGCTTGTTCCTCGATCCATGATTTCTATTTTTAAACAAATTTAGAAATCAAAAAAGGAGGAAGCAGGGTAAGTTCTAGTATTAACTATTTTATGATGAGGTGAGTAAGTCTTATTCAAGACGTAACACTATTATGCATTTCTTATCGAAAAACCTTGTTAGAGATGCATTGATGCCTGTAACATTGTTGCAGGTATTTTTTAAACAAAATTTAATATTCAGCTGGGTAAACTGTGTTGTTTTCAAGCAACAGTATCACTCTTACTTTTCTTATGTATACCATTATAAATCTGAAAATCTTAATTTAACTTCTCTTTTTTAAATTGACAAGGTTTCAAACATTGAAAGAAATTTTTTCTATGCCCAAATATCTTTTGAAAGATTGTTTATTCGGATGTAAAATTTAAAACTGATTTAAAAAAAACACTATTTTCGTGCTATTTTCACACAGAATAAGACACATAAAAATTAAGAAAATCTATTCATGACAAACGTCCGAAAGGATTTTGGTCCTCAAAGGGTATTAAGAGAGTTATTTAAAAAAATGTTATTTTTAGACCGTTGCAAATCTGCAATATCAAGAACGAAAGTTATTTCCCCCACATTTGTGCGCAGGCCTTTTAAAATTAAAGGTCAAAGCATCGACAGCTGTAATTTGGTGATTGTGAATTCTCTTATGTTGAAGCTCCTACGGCTTGAACGAACACATTCTCATCACGTATGTCATGCTTCGCACTCGATTTTGTCACAAGTGCGAACTTTTCTATATTATGTTCAACTCCATTATATCAAATGTATATTATATTTATTTCTGTACCTCGATCTGGGGCTGCTTATTCAAATATTGCAAAATAAAGTACAAATTTTACTTTTAATGATTACTTTAATATTTGTTTCTTATTTTGCAGTAAATTTTTTATTCTCAGATACCCTGAAAAATGTATTATTCCAATAAATTTATATATTACAATTCATGATATGCATTTGTATTTTATTTTTAATATATTTTTATAACAAGAGTTTATAACAAATTTATAGATATTTTTCGTTGAACAACTTTTATCTTTTCATTTTTTTCGTCTCTTGTGTCGTTTTTCCAAAAACTTTATTTTTAATTTTTAATCTTATTTTTTACGATTAAAAGGAAATCTACTCGTCCTATTTAAAAATTACTGTCAAAAAATTTGTAGATCCTTTTTGGGTGAACAACTTTTGTCAATAAATTTTTTTTCGTACCTTGTGTCGTTTTTCAACAAATTTTAATTTTTTTAATTTTGATGGTTATTTTTTACGATTAAAACAAAAACTAAGAGCCCTATCAGAAAATTATTGATAACAAATTTGGATGAGTTTTCACTCTCTTTCAGAACAAATTTTTTCTATTCATTTTTTCATAGCTTGTTTTGTTTGTCCAAAAAAAGTTTATTTTTCATGTTTTTTTACGAATAAAACAAAAACTGCGCATCCTATAAAAAGTGATTAATAACAAGTGTGTAGCTCTCTTTTGGGTGAACAACTTTTGTCTTATTTTTTTTTCTTAGCTTGTGTTGTTTGTCCAAAAATTTAATTTTTTCATTTTTAATGTTGTTTTTTACGAATAAAACAAAAACTACGTGTCATATAAAGAGTGATTAATAACAAATTTGTAGATCTTATTTGGCTGCACAATTCTTGTTGGTTTTTTTTATCTTGAATAGTTTGACCGCAAAATGAAATTTGTAATTTTTCATTATTTTTTGTGGATCAAAATTTGAATTTTCGATTTTTCAAAAAAATTCAAAAAGTTCTTCTATTAATCTTGTAGGGCTTTCAAAAAGCAACGTTTTTCTTTTCTTGACTTTTTTTCATATCGTTTTCATATTTTGAAAATGCTCTGATAATTTTCTTTTTATTAAAAACAGTCGTGAGGATAAACTGTTCAACTTTTCGAGTAATATGAATAGCCGTCAATAGAATTTTTAAATTAAAAAAAATGATGTCAAAAATTTTCAAAATGCTCTAACTTTTTGAATTTTTATCCAACGTCCTTTCTTATTATACCCTTCAAAAGGGTGCCGAAGCACAATCCAATCCGAGCAGTCTTTCAAAAGTTATCCGATATGTTTTCTGACTCAGGGGGAAGTAATTTTTCACACAAAACCAATACCTTCTCATTGAGATGAGAATGTAAAAATTCGAGTGTATCTCGATGTCTCATTTCACTATATTTTTCACAGATTTAGGGGAACGTGTCCACGTGGATTCTAGCCACGTGGTATATGGATGGCCCCTAAAGGGTATTCTAAAGATTTTTTTCCAAACATAAATGAAGGTATTAAGTTATTTTCGAAGATTTCTAATAATTCAAAATATTTTAAAGATTTTAAAGAATTTAGAAAACTTCAACAAATTTTAAGACTTTTGTAGTGATTTCAATTTTTTTTAGAATATTTGCAATGATTTTACAGATTTTATACAATGCAAACAAATTTTTTATATTTTTAAATTACATTTAAATTTTGAAACTTAAAATTTTTAAAACCCTTTTGAATACCTTCAAAATATCTTGAAAAACATCGAAACTTTTTATGATCTTATAAAATCCTTTTGAAATTTCTTAAATTATTTATATATTCCTATAAATTATCTAAAATTCCTAAAATTTAATTAAAATGACATAAAACTGATTGAAATCTTTGAAAGTCTCTTTGTAATCCGTTGAACTATTTTTAAATCCTTTAAAAAATTCAAAAATCCACTGAAATCACATTAAATTTCTTAAAATAATATAAAGTCTTTTTGAATTCTCTTAAAATATTTTAAAATTCTAATTTTTTTTTTTCAATTTTGTTCGAATTTCTCTAAAATTATCAAAATAATAATTTAAATATCTATAAATCCCTTCAAAGTCCTTAAAATCAATTTTTTTAGCTTGTCGAAAACACCTAATTTCCTAATAAAGATTTGACAAATATTTTTGAAATATGAATCTCTCAAAATTGGTTTAATATGCAATTTACAGACACAATTTTAATTATTTTTGTTAATTCATATGTAAGTAAAATTGAACATAATAAAAACTTACGGTTGGTATCCATTGTAACTGCAACGTAACAGCAACGTATTCCAGAAGTGGTCGAAACAATTCTGCTCTCCTTTCCTTGATGTGATGACAAGTGATGTGGCCGAAAACACCCTTACATA
Organism: Andricus curvator; assembly: GCA_932195095.1. Lineage (NCBI taxonomy): Eukaryota > Metazoa > Arthropoda > Insecta > Hymenoptera > Cynipidae > Andricus > Andricus curvator. The sequence goes on along the minus strand of CAKNYM010037090.1, from coordinate 50,154 downwards.
TTTCTATTCAAATACCTGTGTGTATTGATTCGTGTTTGTATACGTTTTACACATTCTTGGTTTCAATTATTTCTGAAAGTACATAATATAACAAATTTTATAAAATATTTATATATTTTATTATCTGTAGTTTTTATAAAAGATAAGAACTTGTTTTATACAAATGATAAATCTTAAATAGAATGTTATATCACAGCAAAATATACTGCATTTTTTATAATACTTAAAAAAATAATGCAAACTAAAGACTGCTGAAATTAAACGAATTTTTTTTTGCAAAGCTCGTTGTAAACACCTGTTTCTGGTTGAAAAAAATCGTTTTCGATGTAAATATCAACTATTGATATTTTTCGTCGAGAATCTATTTATTTTTGTTGAAAATTCAACTACTTGGTTAAAAAATGAACCACTTTGCTAACAATTCATTTTTTTCACCATTCATCACTTTAGTTGGAGATTATCTTCTTCGTTGAAAATTGATAATTTTTATTGGAAAATAAAAATATTTGTTAAAAGATTAAATTTTTGTTGTTGACATTTTGACTTTAGTTACCTGAAGTTTTAAAAAATCTGTTTACATTTTTTTCAAGATTCTTAGGAAAATTATATTTATCTAACCGGAAAATCAAATAAAATCATTTTAAGATTTTTGTAGCTTTCAAAACAAAATTTTTATTTTTGAAATGTTTTTGAAAGGTTTTAAAAAAATTAAATTTTGTTTTAAGTATCCATGAGAAATTTAAATTTATTTTTTATATTAAAAAAAATATATGTTTTACAAGATTTCAGAATATTTTAAATTATATTCCGAAGTTTTTGAAAAATATAAAAATAATTTTTAACTTAAAAACATTTCAGCAAATTGAAAACGTACATTTTTAATGAATTCGAATGAAAAATAAAAAAAAAATTAAAATAATTTTGAAACGTTTGAAAAGAATATAAAATTTGTCTCAAGATCTTTGTGAAAAATTAAAATGATTTTTTATTTTACAGAAATTAATTCTAAGAAAATATTTGAAAAACATTGAAAATATTCGAAAAGATTTCCATAATTTACAAAAAATAATTTTAAAGATTGTTCTTACCAAAAAGAGATTAATTTTCAACAAAATACATGAAATTTCAAACAAAGATGTAAATTAGTCACCAGGAAGATTAATTTCCTACCGTTTTGAAACGATTCAAAAATAATAAAAACTTACAAGATATTTTAGGAATTTTGTAAGGTTTCAAGAAAATGAAAAAAATTCTTTAGGTTCGTAGAAACAATAAAGATGATTTTTAATTTTCAAAAATTAAATTTAGGAGAATATTTAAAAAGATTTGAAAATATTTCTAAATATTTCTGAAATTGTCAAAGAAGAATCTGAAAAATTTTAAGGCAATTTTGTTAATTTTCCAGAATTAAAAAAAAATTTAATGAAAAATTTGAATAATTTAAAAATGTTAAAAAGGTTAATAATTTTGAAAGGATTAAAAAAAAATAAGTTTCTTAAGATTTATGGGAAAATTTTTTCTGATTTTTTATTTTGAAAAATGAACTTTAAGAGAAAATTGAAAAAGATTGCAAAAGAAGACTGTAGAAATGGGAACATAAGAGGGAAGTGATGACAAAGAAGAGGGTGTTATATGGAAGCTCGGAGAGAATAGAGGATGATTTGTCATGGGTAGAAAGGAACATACAGTACAAGTTAAGGAAAATAGCGGAAGAGGAAAGAAAAAAGGGAAGAAGAATATGGGTTAAGTATGGGAGAATACAGATATAAGGTGTATGGTGGAATTGGGACGAGGACAAGGAACAGATAGTAAATAATGAGGTGTCGGGAAACTAGGAGAGAAAGCAACGGGAGATAAAGAATTAAGAAATAGTAGGAAACAAAAAGAGACGAGAAACAAAAGAAGGGAAGATTGGAAGATATGCTACTGGAATATAGCAGGCTTAGAAAGAAAGAATAGGGAGTTTATGAAAAATTTAACACAATGGGATGTAGTAGTAATGATGGAGACGTGGCTAGATGAAAAGGGATGGGAAAGAGTAAGGGGAAGATTACCAAGAGGTTACAAATGGCAGGTTCAAAATGCAAGGAGGAAGAATAAAAAAGACAGAGCAATGGGAGGAATGGTGATGGGAGTAAGGAACGAATGTATAACAGAGAAGGATGAAAAAGAGTTGATAGGACATAAAGAAGAATTAATAGTAGAAGAGATAAATATGGGAGGAAAGAGGTGGAAGATAGTGGAGGTTTATGTAAACGGTGATATGTAGGAAAAATCAGAGGAGATGAGGGAACTGATGGAAGGAAATAAGCAAGAGAGTAGGCTTATAATAGGAGGAGACTTTAATGCGAGAACAGGAGATAGGGGAGGAAGGCAATGTGATGGAGAGCGAGGAAGAAAATCCAAGGACAAGATACTGAATGGGGAGTGAAAGAAGTTGTTAAAGAGCCTAGGGGAGATGGGATAATTTATCCTAAACGGAAGTATAGAGGGGGATGAGGAAGGGGAATATACACGTTCAGGAGGAAAGAGGGGAACGGTAATTGATTACGTGGTAGTGAACGACGAGGTAAGAGAGAAGGTTAAGAAACTAGAGGTAGGGAATTATGTAGATTCGGATCACTTTCCCTAAATAGTGATAGTAGAGGGAGAAATGAGTAATATCAATAAGGCTAAAAACGAAGCAAAAGTAAAAAGAGCAGGAAGAGGGGATTGCTCAATGGAAGGTAAAGAACAGTTTAAAGAAAAAGTCAGGAATATCAAAATGGGGAAAGGAAATGTAAACGAGGAAATGGAAATAATTATAGGAGAAATAAAAGGAGTATTATAGTGCACAAGCAAAAAAGAAGTTAGTGAAGGAAGGGATAGAAGTGGATAGGATGAGAATTGTAAACAGAAGAAGAAGGAAGTGAAAAGGGAATTAAGAAAATGGAGAAAAGGGACAAGTAGTGGAGAGGAATGTGGGAGAAAAAAGAAGGAGTATGCTGAGTTGTGTGATCCAAAAAAAGAGGAGGAAAATAAAAGGTTTGAAGATGAAGCGGAGAAGGCTAGGACGGAAGAAGAGGTTTGGAAGATGGTAAATAGAGAGAGAAGAAGAAGGAAAAGAGTAAACCAGGATATTCAGATGGCAGGATGGAAAAAATATTTTATGGAATTATTAGGAGGGGTAGAGACGAAAGTTAGGAAAGGAGGGAAAGATGGTAGGGAAACAGATGAGGAGGAGGACATTACAAGGGAAGAAATAGACAAGGTATTAGGGATGATGAAAGATGGAAAGGCACCTGGTATAGATGAGATTCCAAATGAAGTATGGAAATATGGGGGGACAGAATTGAAGGAATGGGCATGGATAAAGTGCAATAGAGTATGGAGAGGAGAGGGGTGGCTAAAGTTATGAAAGGAAGGAGTAGTGATACCAATAGTGAAGAAAGGCAAAGGGGAGGAGGTTAAATATTATAGGGGAGTGACACTAATGCCAACACTGTATAAAGTATATGTGACTGTTTTATTGGAGAGGTTAAAAAAAGAAGTTGTGGAGAAAAAGATAGAGCCACCGAATCAGACAGGGTTTAGAAGAGGGATGGGGGTGATGGACAATATATATGTTCTAAATTATTCAGTAAATAAGAGGATTAAAGGGGAGAAAGGGGCAATGGTAGCAATATTTGTGGACTTAAAGGCGGCGTTTGACTCATTAGATCGAGGCGAGATAGAAAAAGTTATGGTGATGAAGGGTATACGAGAGGGATTAATAAAGAGAGTAACGGAAATTTTTAGAGAGACAAAAAGCAAGGTAAAGGTAGGAGAGCAAGTGGGAGATATTTTCTTGTTGGTGAGAGGAGTAAAGCAAGGATGTACTCTGGGCCCACTTTAATTAAAATATTAATATCAGACTTGGAAGAAGAAATGAAGAGAAAAGGGTGGGGAGGAGTTAGGATAGGGAACGAAAAGATATATACACTGGCATACGCAGACGGTATAGTGTTGATGGCAGAGGATGAAGAAGGGATGACGGGCTTAATTACAGGATTAGAGAAATACTTAGATGGAAAAAAGTTGAATTTAAATGTAGAAAAGACAAAGATACTGAGGTTTAGAAAAGGAGGGGGAAGAAAGAAAGAATGGACGGGGAGATGGAAAGGAATAAAATTAGAAGAAGTAAAAGAGTTTAAGTATTTGGGATATAACTTGCAAGCAAATGGAGATCATAGAGCTCATATAAGAGAAAGAATAAAAAAAGCAGCAGGGGTAATGAAACACATATGGGGAATAGGAAAAAGAAGGTTTAAAAAAAATTGGAGAAGGAGAATCTGGTTATTTGATACGCTGGTATGGCCGGTATGAGGTTATGGAGCAGAGATATGGGGATGGAAAGAAAGGAAAGAGATTGAGAGTTTACAAGAAATGTATATAAGGTGGACGCTACGGGTAGACTGGAGGACACCGGGATAAGGACAAAGGGATAAATTAAGTACTAGGGCGGGAAAGAGGGCCTGGAATTTTGAGACGAAGCTGAGGGAGGGAAAGGGAGGGGAGATAGCGAGAAAGTGTTTGATGGAGGTAGAAGAAAGGAAAGGGAGGGCGATGGAATTAACGAGATGGGAAGAAGAAAGGAGGGAGTTCTTTAAGGCTAGATGTATGGAACACGGAACTGGAGTCAACTATGAAGAAGTGGAAGAAAAGGATAGGGAAAGACAATTAATAGAATGATGGGGGATGGTTGAGGAATCGAAGTATAATAAATGGTATAAGATGATAAAAAAGGAAGGAGTACCAAAGTATTTAGAAAAGGGATGGGGAGAGAAAAGATGGACCAGAATAGCAAGATTTAGATTGGGGAACGAGGTAAGGGCAGGTATGTATTGGGAAAAGAAAGAGAATAGGAAGTGCAGAATCTGTGAATGGGAAGAGGAAACATGGGAGCATGTATGGGAAGGATGTAGGAGAGGAATGGAAGATAAAGGAAGCTGGCAAGAGAATGTGGTAAAGATTCTAGGGGAGGATGGTTTGGGGGAAGAGTGGATGAAGGAGTTAGAGGGTGCTAGGGGAGCAAATGAGAAAGAATGGATGCAAAAAAATGGCAAAATGGAGTTACAAGAGAAGTGAAAGAAAAAGGAAACGGAAGTCCCTTAAATTAGAAGCGTAAAGATTTGTAAGTAATGGTTATGTAATAGCATAAGTAAATTAAGTTGCGTTTGCGTTATCGCTCTCTCTCTCTCTCTCTCTCTCGCTTGCTCACTCGTTCGCTAACACGTCCCAAATTGCGCTATCGCCAAAAATAGAAATAAGGATATAGATATAAGATTTTCTGTAAATAGGTGTAAATAACTGTAAATAGTAAGGATAAGATTTTATAAAACATGTAGAAGGAAGTCTTGTAAGAAATGGAAGTCATGTAAACCCTTAGGGGACACATTATGAATAAAGAAGAGTAAAAGATTTTAAAGAAAAATGTTTCAATTTGGTAAGATTAAATAATAAAAAAATAAAATCGAGCAAATTCAAGAAGTATTTAGAAGATTTTAAGAGATTGAAAAAGAATTTGAAACTGTAAAAGATTTTAAAAAATGAAGATTTTTTCAAAAATTCCAAACCAAATCTTGAGAAGCTTTGAAAGAATTTTGAAAGGTTTTAAGTGAATAAAAAAATTTTCTTAAAATTCGTAGGAAAGTTTGGAAGATTTTAAAGTAATTTTTTACATTTTGAATGATTTTTCAAAATTCCCAGCAAAATTCGAGTGAGCTAAAAATATTTTTTAGGAATTTAAGAGGTTTTGAATAGGTTTAAAATATTTTAAAACTTGGAAGCATTTCCGAAAATTTATCAAATATTTTGTATTTCTTCCAAACTTCTAAGAGTCCTAAATATCTTCTAAGAAGGCTCGAATTTTTCCTGATATTTTGTAAAATCCTGTAAAATAAATTTTTTTAAATCTTCTAGATTTTTTTTGACACATCTGAAATATTTAAAAATCTTTTCTAATTTTCTCAAGAATATTATAAAATTTATATTTATATATAAAATAATGCGTACTCTTTCAAACAAGAAAAATATGTTTTAAAAATTAATTTTTAACCTAAGAAAAACGAATCTTCAACGAAATTATTAAAGTTTCAACCAAAGAAATAAATTATCAACTAGAATGATGAATCTTCAACTGGAATAGTTGAATTTACAGTTTAAAAAATCAATTTTCAACCAAACAGATGAATTTTTCCTCTAAAATGGTGAATCTTCAAGAAGAGAATGATTTTTTGACAATTTTTTTCAGTTTTTAACTAAGTAGTCTAATTTTCAATCAAAAAATACTAATTTTCAACAAAACATATCATAGTAGACAGTTCAACCAAAAAAGGTTTTTAATTTAAATCAAAAACTGTTGCATTCACCCAAAAAACAAATTTTCTACAAAATAGTTTAATTCTCATCCAAAGCATAATAATTTTCTATCAAATAATAAAACTTTTAAGCAAAAAATATTAATTCCCAACCGAAAATTTAATAAAAGATTTTTTAAATAAGAAGAATCAAGAAGAATTCAATCAATCAAAAATTCAATCAAGAGATGAATTTCAAACTGAAATGATGAATCGACAACTGAAATAGTTGAAATAGAAAAATTAATTTGTAATCAAAAAGAAACAAATATTCAATTCTGGAAATTTTTTGAAAAATGTCGACAAAAGAAGATTATTTTCCAAGAAAAATGTATATTCCTTTGTTCCTGTCAATTTAGGGCCCTATGTCTATATATTGGGTTTTTGGTCAATATTTGGCCCTTTGTCAGTTTCAGGCCATATGCCCATATTAGGCTCTATGTCAATTTTGGATCCTATATCAGTTTTGCGCCCTATGCCTAATTTTTACCCTATGTTAAATTGGGGCCATACATCAATTTTGGACACTATGCCAAATTTTCGCTCTATCTCAATTTCGGGTCCCATATCTGTTTTGGGCCCTATACATATTTTAGGTTTTATGCCAAATTTGGACCCTATATCAAATTTGGTGCCTATTTCAGTATTGGGCCCTATGTCAATTTTAGATTCCGTATCTATTTTAGATCCCATATCTATTTTGGGCCCTATGCCTATTTTGGGACCTATTCCAAATTTAGGCACTATATCAATTTTGGGCCCTATATCAATTTTGAGCCACGCTGAAAACACCAGTTCTCGTAAGATCACTGAAGTTAAGCATTGTTGGGCGCGGTTAGTACTTGAATGGGTGACCGTTCAGGAATACTGCGTGTTGTTGGCCCGTCGTGGGTGTGGTGGGCCCACATTGGTAGTAAATATCCACCTAGAAACACTACCCGAATCGGGTAGTGAGGCAATGAACTTTCGAGTTCGAACTGCTAATCAATGTATGTATGTACGACAATTTTGGGTGTTATGTTAGTTTTGGGCCCTATGTCAATTTTAAGCCCTATGACAATTTTGGGTGTTATGTTAGTTTTGGGCCCTATGTCCATATTGGGTTGTATGAGGTACGGACGAATGGACACCCAACCGAAACTATATAAGGGTTTCTGCCTGGGGCTACGAAGCCCTAAACAGATGAAAAATCTACTAAAATAGCATTCCTTCCTTCCTTTTCCCAAATTTTCCCTTCACACTTTTTCCAGGCTTGGGACTGGCAGTATTTTTTACTTATTTACTTCTACTATACAAATTTATTTTCTTGGTGCTGACGTGTTTAAAAATATTTGGGAAATATGTATGGTTGATAATTCTTTGTTTTATTGCAATATTACAATATCAATATGAAATCAAGTCAAGTGAAATAAATACTAAAATTAGCAACATATTTCGCTTCTATAAATTTGATTTTACTTCATTTTATATAACTACTATCCTACTAAATACTACAAATAGTAATAACTCTAATCTATACTGGCAAAAACTTGCGCGAAACTGCACGAACGAACTCTAATCAAGTTACAAAACCGACTTTAAACATTAACATTTCATCAGTAAGAGATTATTCTTTTTTTTTATAATTTCTTTTCTCCTTTTTCCAGTGGGTTTCATTATAATTTTTCTCGTTGCAGAACATTTAGCCCAGATTTCAAGTGCAAAATTTAAACCACTAACACCAAAACAGTTTTTAAAAAAAGAACCTATTTCTGATTTTCCGTCTTTGTTTTCATTACTTAATCCGAGCCCCTGAATTTTTCTCCACCAATTTTGACCTAAATGAAATCTATAACGATTTATAGTAATTGAATTATTAAAAACTGAACATATAGTCGAATGGATATGAATTTCAAGGTCTACATCAATTATTTTTCTCGTAAACGGCAAACGTAATTTTTTACACTCTGAAGCTAAGTGAGCAAATGCAGTAACATAGGAATTAATTTTTTCATCAAGAAGTAAGAAGGTAGCCAAAAATATATATAAAATGTCATGCGGCTCGAGAATTGAAAAAACTTGAGTGAAGTGATCTGGATATGCCAATTATCGTAATTTTCAGTACGTAAGTACATATTTCGTACCTATTGAGAAAATACGCCTCCGCACTTGTCCGGAGTTCATCACACAGGTGGAGGAAGGAGCTCGGAACGCAACTCTCAGACCTAAGGTGACAGCGGCCCGCGGATTGAGGGTTTTCTGACCATAGTCTGCAATTCGAATGCAGTCGAATTTTCATTCCAACGAGATGAATTTTCAATAAAACAGATGCATTTCCCACAAAAAAAGATGACTTTTTATCAAAATTGTTCATTTTTCAACCAAGTAATAAAATTTTTAACTAAAAATATAATTCTCAACAGAGAGAAAATGCAAAAAAAAAAAATAGAAATACAAAACAAATAAATTATGTACTAACAAGAATATTATATCAGGGTGGCAGCTAATCTTCATTCTCATAATTCCCTAATTTTTCCTAGACTTTTTCATTTTTGCTGACAATTATTATTCATAGACCAGAATCATAATCTTTTTAAATTTCAAACATAGAATCTTTTGTAAACGGAATAAGAAAATTGTCAACTTAAATTTATAAATTTCAAGTTTGTTATATTACAATAGTAATTTTCAGAAAAAGTAATTTGAGGTACACACTAATTTAATGTAGGGGAGACCACCCTACAATAGATCATGATCCTACAGTAGATAATCATTCATTATAAGCCCAAATATAAATTAAATAATCGATTCAAATTTTAATATACATATTAACACGTATGGTGGTCTTCTCTAATGCACAAAAGATTTTTTTTTTTCAATTAGTATGAAACATTTTTTGAGGCTTGATGTTTCGCGTGCGTAATAATTCATTTTTTACAGGTTGGTTTATACCTTTCAGCCAATTGTAACTTCGCGAACATTTGTCGAATTTGTAGCGGCGTGAAGTACCCTCATGAAAATGAAGTATTGGTAAGTATTGGATCTAATACTTTTTTTGCGAATAAGTATTTTAAATCTAATACTTTTTCGCCAAAAAAGTACTCGACCTATACTTACCAATACTTCCTTTTCATAAGAGTAATGTATTTCACAAGGTTACTTTTCCTATTTGATTTATATTCGCAAGAGGCACATACAATTATTATTTTTCAATTTCTGAATGTACTGAACCTTTGTGTCTAGATAAACCTTTTAGCCAATGATAAGTTCGCTAACGTTCGCTGCATTTATGCACAATCACATGACACTATCCAATGGCTTTGAGGACATATTTTATCAATATTACTATTTCTAAAGGAAATTCGAATTTCCACCCAAAAAAAAAAGATAAGACGAACACTAAAAGATCACACCTTGACTCAATTAATAGTAATTACCAACAGTAAACTATATTCTACTTGGACAGAATTTACATTATAAAATAATGTAGTACTGAGATTAAAAAGATTTCATGAATATATCAATTCGAAATTTTCTACCGGCCATAAATCCTAATTTAATATTTTATACCTAGAAACTTCTCGTTTTCTCGTAATTAGCTGTGTTCGGAAGAACTTTCTCGACCTGCAAGAATACAATTTGTAATTTGTATTTTATAATTTCATATATTATTGAAACATTTCACACGCTTAAATGTCTGTAACTTTATTTCTAGGTGAACCTCTGTGCTATTTTCATGGTTAAGAACATCGACAATCACCAAAGCATCATACAGCCAAAATTAAATTAAGATATTGAGTTGAAAGGAAGTATCTAAATCTTAGAAAAATTATTATTTTATTGTCTCAGAATACAATACATTCGTCAATGTACAATATTATAGTATAGAAAATTCCATGATTCTTTATAGTAAATAATAAATCACACATATCAAATAAAGTCTTGCTCGATTCATTATACATTCAAACTTGGATTTCATGAAACTTGATTTGCGCCTTCCGAGAAATGTTTCCGCGCCGCGGTTTCGGATGAGAGGACCTGCGGGTCCGAAAGAGGAGGACCTCCTTGGTCACACATGCGTGACAAAACAGTAGCTTTACCCTAACGGCCGAACTGGATAACTGCGTCACGTTGCGTCAGTTCACTCGCAGTGAGAGTATTATATGTAGATGCAAACTAACTTTACTTTTTTGTGACACACATAAACAAAATCTTCATCATATAAATGTTGAACAACCATGGTCATCATTCTATAACGTCTTATACACAGAATTTTTCGAAGTAAACGAAATTTATAATAACAAATTATACTTTTAAGAAAAGACATTGATCTCGATATCGATAAAAACTAAATTTACTCTTTCGGAACCACTGAAATGTAAAATTGTATGTTATGGAGTGATTTTCTCTAAAAGTAATTTAAGGTATACACCAATTCAATGTAATGCAAGAAAGAGGTTTTCTCAATTTATTACTGAATTACTTGAGATGTAAGTTATTATTATTTCAGATATCGTGACGTTTAATGTGGCTTACCAAACGATATTTTGCATAGAAATTATAGCCGCAATAATCGCAAATAAATTGTGGTTTTACTGGTGCATGTACTAAACTTTTGTGTCGAGCTAAACCTGGTAGCCAATTGTAACTTAGCTCACATTTGTCGCATTTGTGTTTGGATTTCGATGCCTGTAAGTGGCGTGAATGTGTTTTAATGTGTTTTACGAGGTTACATTTCCAAATCGATTTATATTGGCAATAGTCACATACAAATTGTTTTTTTGCCTTTAAGTGGCGTGAAGCAATGTGTTTTACGATATTACTTTTCCAATTCGATTTATATTGGCAATAGTCACATATAAGTTCTTTTTCTGCCTGTAAGTGGCGTAAAATAATGTGACTTAAGAGGTTACCTTTCCTATTTGATTTATATTCGCAATAGTCACATATAAATTGTTTTTCTGCCTTTAAGTGGCGTGAAGCAATGTGTTTTACAATATTACTTTTCCAATTCGATTTATATTCGCAATAGTCACATATAAATTGTTCTTTTACTGCTGCATGATCTACACGTTTATGTTCCATTAAATTTTTTAGCCAACTGTAACTTCTTGAACATTTGTCGCATTTATATACTGCTATCGACTTCTTTGAACTTACCTTTTGATGCACGCGATATACATGAGAATTCATGACATCTTTCCGTTTAAATAGTTTGTCGCAGAATGTACAGCTGTACTGTGGCATGACCCCGCATACATATTTTTTATGTCTTTTCAAGCTTTTCAGTGTACAATAGGTTCGAGCACACTCTTTGCATATGTACTTCTTCTCCTGTTCCGATTCCTGATTTTTCGGCTTCTTTATGACCTGTGGTTTGGGCTTAACCTCCAAAATATCTTCTTCTCTTATATGTACGGTACACAATTTTGACGCGTATGTTTTATTCGACGTCTGGACTGTCATTGTCTCTGGAACTGAAAATTCAACAAAATGTAATATGCAATTGCTTTTTTGCAGGTTTATTAGGGATATTCAAATTAAAATTGTCATACACTCAATGATTTCTTCCTTGATATCCAAAGTTTCATCAAAGTCGTATTCAATTAAAGTCTTGGCAGCATATTTACTGCCAGAAGTTGTAGTTGTACAAGAATATGGCCCACCATCTGGTCTTCTCGTTGATTTCTTCGATTCACCTTTGAAATTTTGCTGATCTATAAGATAATAACGTGAAAGTTAAAAATAGCAATTTTCGATTAACCACTTCCCGGTAAGAAGGCTTGAATATGATAGAATTAAAAATTTAAGATTTCAGCGTGAAAGTAGAGATAATCCTATTATTTTTAATACCTGATTTTCCCTTCAGGCTTCAATATTGAAGAAAGTAATAAGTGGCTCAGAAATGTAATTCCCGTCTATTCACATAGTGTTAATGACTCTCTTTCCTATTCCAAAAAAAAAGGTTAGATATGAAGTGTGTTCAATTCAGTTTAATTCATTCGCGAAATGTGTGCATTGAATTTTCTGAATTACCGGTTTTTGAATTGAAGTTAGGAAGGGTCTATTACAGTGAATTCAAGTTTACATTACGGAGAGATGGTGTGACTTCAATTCAAGAAATCGGAATTGATTTGATATGAAACGTATTATCCTGAATTCCAAATGGTATAACTGAATTGAATGAAATAGGATTTGTGATACCGAGATACCAAAAAGAATTTATGTATTCTGAAAACATTAGTTAGCTTGAATAATTAATTAAATAATTATTTAATTAATTAATATAATTATACATACATATAGTAATAATAAATTCTTTAATAATCGTCAGTAAATTGTCCTTTTACTGCTTTTGGTATTAGATAGGTAGAAAATTATATTTTTCAAACTGTATTGAAACGTATAGCAGTTTCTTCTTTCTAATTACTGTTTCTGGTTTAAGAGAACGAAGGGAAAATCAGGTATTAACATGATTTGAAAATTTCAATCCTATTCTATTCAAGCCTTCTTACCGGGTTGTTATACGTTTATTTTAGTATCCGAAGATCCATTTTTCTATTTGAAAATTGAGCTACTGTGATGAAAATTCATTTTTTGAATTAATTTTTTCAACTGAAAATATCTATTATTCTATTTTTTGTTGAAAATTGATCACTTTTTGTTTAAGATTAAACAATTTGGTTGATCAAGAAACTTTTTTGTTGAAATTTAATCTTTATTGTGGATAGAGCATCCGTTGCGTTAGTCCGCTTTCGAGTGTTTAGGTGAGGCCAGTAAAAAGTATGCTTTTCAAGGCATTGAAATATCATTTTTAAAACAAGTTTTCCAGGAATTTTGAAGGATCACAACTAGTGATGGGCGCTGCACGGTATTTCACAGTCATGACGGTAAATGTTGGTAAAACACGGTCAGACCCAAATATCTCCACCAGGCAAGGGTTTTTTTTACAGTGAAAAGTAGTTTATTTATTAGGACATATCCTATGCTAAACTTGTAAAAAAAGTCTTTCGGTTCTAAATATTTCAGTTATTCTCAAAATATTAAAAATGCCAAAAAGCTGAGCATAGCCCTTTGCTTTTTTGCATCACACTTCTGCCTCTTGCTCGGAGTTAGTCACACGGGTGGGGGAAGAGAGCTCCGAACACAAATCTCAGATCTAAAGTGGCCGCGGCCCGGGAAATTGAGGGTTTGCTGACCATAGTCCGCAACTCGAGTGCAGCCGCAGAAAGCTGTTATCCTTGCGTCGCTTATTGTTCTTAAGACATGCGAGGGTTTCGCCGGCCTAACGTCGTAATTTCATTGTGCTACCCATCTCACGGTCGTGAGACGTGGCCATAAGTGTGATTTGCCGCGGTTCTACTGGGAGCTGATGTCATTTTTAGATCGCAGATGCCCCCGGTGGGACCCTGCGATAGGTGTTTAACCTTTTTTTAAATTATATGTGTAAATTGTGTGGACATACTCATGTATAAATGTATTTAAAAAAATTTTCTAAGTTATTTAAAATCATTAATTTAAAAAATATATTTTAAGTTTCAATGCCAGGTAAATGAAAAATAAATTTTAATTATTTCTTTATTTATCTATAAAATTTGAAGTATGCAAAGGTATTTTGTTATTTTAAATGGTTTAAGGTTTAATGTTGATTTAGTGGTAATTTAGTAGTGAATGTTATGTAATCGTCGTATTTTACAGACTTTATTTATTATTAATTAGACAGCTCAAAATTTTCCTTATGCGACTAATTTCACCTAAGCTTGCAGCCAAATAATTCTGTTTGTGTAAAAAATATATTCACATCGTTGAAAACAAAACAGGCAAGAGGACGATGCTTTTGTTTCAAGACAATTTTTTCTCTGAGTGAGAATGAGCAGTAACAAAAATCCCCTTCCTCAAAAGTTTCCTCATACTCATCGTCTATTTCTTCCTTTTTTTCCTTCTTTTTGGATGCATTGATGGTTTTAAAACTGTTCATGTGAAATAAAATTTCTTAATAACATTCAAACTTTCTTTATTTCTCTTTATCTTTAGAAGAAAAAATAATTATAGAAAAACTCGTGTAAATTTGTGAGTTTTTATAAAAATTTTCGTAATTCTAAAGAAAAATAATATTAAAAAATGTTTTAAACCATTTTTCTTCTTGAAAACCCATTCAAAGAATTCAATTTTATTTCACATTCATTGTTCCCATTTTTAATTATAATAATAGCCTTATTGAATTTTTTCGCATATAAACAATAACAAATAATAAAGTATTTACACAAATTACTTATAAATTTAAATTCATAATAATTAGATATCAATTTTATTTTACTTGAAGAAAAAAACAGTATTTTCATGTAGGCTCGCATTTAGGGGATATAACCTATACGATACACAGTACTTAACTTAATATTTAAGTGTCATATTCATTGAAATGTTATCCAAAATAACCTAACACACTACTAACTACTATTTAATAAATATTACTTAATAAATGCAATATATTCATTTATGTCATCTGCTATGCTCAGCTTTTTGGCATTTTTATTATTTTGAGAATAACTGGAACATTTGAAACCGAGAAAATTTTGTGTACAAGTTTAGCATAGGGTATGTCCTAACAACTAAACTACTTTTCTCTCCAAAAAAAACTTTCCTGATGGAGATATTTGGGTCTGACCGCGCTTTACCAACTTTTACCGTCATGACCGGACATTACCGGTCAGGTCAGGTATTACCACAGTCAGGCCGAGCAGTACCCATCACTAATCACAACAGATTTTAGGCGTATTTTAAAAGATTCGAAATGAGTTTTGAGGCTTCTGTATTGTTTTTAATATTCATTGTGTATAGTGTACGTCCAACTGCCAACTTAAGGAGAGAAATTTATTGTGCGTATGTACAAATTAAGTAGCCAGTCGTACGGTGGAGAGTCTAGTTATAACGTCAGTCCCACCAAACTTCGGTTAATAAAGGGCATAAAGGGGGAGTTTAGGAACAGAAGTAGAACCGAGAGAGTCATCGTTGGGTTGTGTTGTATATGAAGAATAGAAATGTTAACTTTTTTAATATTACTTTAAAATAAGTGCAAAGCGAATTAAATAATAATGAAGGCTTTATCAGAACTGTGTGGCACATTTAAATTCTGAGTTTCCTTTTAAATTTTATATAAGCTACAAATTAGTTACACAAACCCCATAATAGTAAGTGTCAGTAATATTATAAAAACTTTGATGAAGCAGAATGCTTTAAAGATGAAAAGAGAATGATGATAAGACTTTTGCCAACTCTGTGTTTTTAAATAGATTCGCAAATATTTAAATATATTTCAATGGATTGAATAGGTTTGAAACAATTCAAAAGTATATTGAAAGGCTTCAAGTGATTTCAAGTAATATAAATACTTTTTGAAATAATTTAATTAATTTTAACAAATATTACGGTATTCCCGAAGATTCAGAAGATTTTAGAAGAATGCAAAACATTTGAATTGATTTCAAAATAATTTTCACAATTTCAAACAATTTTAAGTTATTTTTTATATTTTTTATTTTATATATTTTTTTATATTTTTATTTATTTTATTTATTATTATTATTTATTTATTATTATTCATTATTTATTTATTATTATTTATTTTATTTTAATTTATATTATTTTTTTTCATTTTATATTTTTATTTTATATTTTTATAAAATTCAAAATATTTAAAGGAATTTCAACAGATTTTATCATTTTTTCTGAATATAAATAAAGATATTAAATTAATTTCGAAGATTCGAAATAATTCAAAATATTTAAAGTGATTACAAATATTTTAACACATCTTAAAAGATTTTAACGAATTTAAAAAACTTCAACAGATTTCCAGACTTTTGTAGTGATTTCAAATTAATTAAAATGACATAAAATGTATTGAAATCCTTAAAAGTCTCTTTGTAATCCGTTCAACTATTTTTAAATCGTTTAAAATTGTACTCAAATTTCTATAAAAATATTCTTTAAAATTCATCAAATCGTTTGCTTCCTCATAGAGGAAGCTTTGCAATGGTAACATTTACCAAAATATTTAAATTCATTTAATTAACCCT
The DNA here is from genome assembly GCA_932195095.1 of Andricus curvator. Lineage (NCBI taxonomy): Eukaryota > Metazoa > Arthropoda > Insecta > Hymenoptera > Cynipidae > Andricus > Andricus curvator. The sequence continues at coordinate 33,722 of CAKNYM010037090.1, read as the reverse complement.
TCCTCAATTTAAAAATGTCTAATACAATGTTCTAAGCAATTGTCCGGATGTGTGTGAGTGTGTGTGGATGTGTGTGTGTGTGTGTGGATGTCACACTTTTTGGTGAACACGATAACTAGAAAACGGTTGTAGATAAATTGATGAAATTTGGAGGGCTTATTTTCCTCGCTACTATCTTGAAACTGACCAAGGGATTTCTAAAAATATTCATTGCATTTTTTTAGCACTGAATAATATTTTAAAACTCGTTTTTTTATAGTAAACCTTTTTTCATTAGCATAATTCAAAGTTGATGCAACAATATAAAAGATTCCTTGGTTCGAGGCGAATCGATTGACCTATAATATTAATACATTTTATTAAAGAGTAGGGAAGTTATGGTAATTTATATATTTTAAAAATCGGTTTTTTGTAGTAAAAATTTTTTCATTAACATAAATCAAAGTTGATGCAAGATCAGAAAAGATGTGTTGATTCGAGTCGCATCGATTTACCTATAATATCAATAAATTTTATTGAAGAGTAAGGAAGCTATGGTAATGCATAATATTTGAAAACACGGTTTTTTATAGCAAAACTTTTTTCTTCAATATAATTCCAAGTTGATGCAAGAATATAAAAGATTTCTTGGTTCGGAACGAATCGATTGATCTAAAATATTAATATATTTGATTAAAGAGTAGGGAAGTTATGGTAATGCATAATATTTGAAAACACGATTTTTTATAGTAAAACTTTTTTCATTAACATAATTCAAAATTGATGCAAGAACGGAAAAGATTCCTTGACTCGAAGCAAATCGATTGATCTATAATATCAATACACTTTATTGAAGATTAAGGAAGTTATGCTCATTTATAATATTTGAGTCATCTGTTTCAAACATAAAAACTTTTTTCATCGACATAATTCAAAGTTGACGCATGAATAGAAAAGACTTTTTGATCATGAATTTTCAAATAGAATAATTCGGACAATTTTTGTAAAGAAATCATAAAGCTGGGAAAGGGATAGGGTGCGACAGAACTTTTCCGTTCCCTTTTCCAGCTCGAAACATTATTATTTGGAATATTACATGTGATTTGTCTGATTTCTCTTTGTATTTAAAAAAAATTTGTATTATTTTGTAATTTTGTATTTTTTGTACATTTCTATTTTTGAATTGCTCAAAATGAAGACTTTGGTTTGTCTATTATTGAAACAAATAACTAATGCTTCCTCTATGAGGAAGAAAATGCATTTGCTAACGGGAAGCAAAGTGCTCGTGAAATAAGCAGCATATAATTATAAATACAAACAAAGCGGAAACACTCGAGATCGAATTCACAGCTATTTTAAACTTGTTGAAATTACACAAAATTTCTTAAAATCACTCTGAGTCTGTTGCAATCATTTCAAAATCTTTTAAATCTTTTGAAATCACTTGAGATTCACTAAAATCACATCAAATTTCTCAGAATAATATCAAGTCTTTTTGAAATCCCTTAAAATATTTAAAATTCTTTCAAACTCTATTAAAATGTCTTTAAATTATGTTTCAAATGTCTAAAAGTCATTAAAATTCCTTGAAATTTATTAGAATCCCTTCAATTTTTTTAACTTGCCGAAAACACCTGAAGTCCTAATTAAGATTTGCCAAATATTTTTAAAATACGAAACTCAAAATTTGTTTGATATGCCATATTTACATATATAATTTTAATTATTTTTGTAATTTCATATTCATATGTAAGTAGAATTGAAAATAATACAAACTTACGGCTGGTATCCATTGTAACTGCAACGTAACTGCAACGTAACTGCAACGTATCCCAGAAGTGTTCGAAACAATTCTGCTCTCCTTTAAATACACCCGCTAGACGTCGTCTAAACTTTAAAGATACCGAACGAACTGTCGAAGTCAAATGATGTCATGACAAGTGGTGTTGCCGAAAACACCCCTACATTTTTCTGTTCGAATATCTGTGTGTATTGACTCGTGTTTGCATACGTTTTACACATTCTTGGTTTCAATGATTTCTGAAAATACATAATATGACAAATTTTATAAAATATTTCTATAATTTATTATCTGTAGTTTTTCTAAAAGATGATGAATTGTTTCGAAAAAGCGCTCACATTTTGAATTTTCATCCAAAATGGCTAGCTAACGAACTTGACCTTCATTTTAGGACACTTGAAGAGTATACCAGGTGAATCGTTTTGAATTGGTATTAATAGGGACAAATTTTGTTTAATCATTCAATCATTTTCAATCGGGACAAGCGTTTGAATCGTTCGCAATCGGGTAAGTGCATAGAGACGTCCTCGGAAACCTAACCCTAAAAGCCGTGAAGGTGACTTGGGTGATTATTTTTAATTTTTTAATTTTTTGAGTGTATTACGTGGAGGCTCTTCGGATTTGTTCAGGTAAAAGTGATAGCAGTGGTTTTCAGGTGTCACTGAATATTATTATTGGGTTGGAAATATAACTTGAGGCTTTATGTACGTTGAATTGAGGTATTGGGATTTGTTCAGGTAAAAGTGGTAGTGGTAGTATTAGGGGGTTGTTGAATATTATTATGGGGTTGGAAATCTAGTTCGTAGTTTTCTGAAGGTAACTTTGTGATCATTTGAAATTTTTAGAGTATTTTACGTGGAAGCTCTTCGCATTTGTTAAGGTAAAAGTGGTAGTGATGGTTTTAGGGGGTTGTTGAATATTATGATGGGGTTGGAAATATAATTTGGGGTTTTCTGAAGGTGACTTGGGTAATTATTTCAAATTTTT
>CAKNYM010037090.1:18265-30945 GCA_932195095.1 Andricus curvator | reverse complement strand
GTTTTATAAAGTTGACCTGCGTGATTATTGAGAATTTTTAAATTTTTAGAGTATTTTACGTGGAAACTCTTCGGATTTGTTAAGGTAAAAGTAGTAGTGGTGGTCTTAGGGGGATGTTGAATATTATTATGGGGTTATCTTTTACAGATAGTTTATTTTAAAAAAATGCTGCCACTACAGTGCTGCCACCGCACAGTGGTCCAGGAACGACAAAAAGTTGGTCAAAAGTCTAAATTTCATTGGATTTTCACCAAAATTAGTATTTAGGTATAATGAAGGTCACTGATAATGAATTTGATATAAAAAATTTGAAATTCAAAATGGCGGATAAAAAATTGCGGCGAAAAATTGGAAATTTTTTTCGAACCTAAACAAAGATAGTTAATTTGGGATTTTTAAAGATTATGATGAAAAATATGTTACAAAAAATTCAAAATTACTCAAAAATGGAAATTCTAAATTTTAATCGGTGAATTAAAGGTAATATAAAAATTTTACGTTGTTTCAAAACATGAAAAGGTAACGAAAAGTCGTATTTTTTCAATAGCAGCGCAAATGGCATAGGAATATTAAAATATGAACAACTGAATTTTGTAATAAATAAAAATAATGTATTCTTTTAATTTTACATATCAATAAAACTAAATTATCAAAATTTTGAGATGGTAAGATGTCGGTATCAACCTAGAATATACTTTCTTCTAATTCTTCGGCTTCATTAGAATCACTTTCACTGTCATCTTGAGATTCATAATTTTGCTTATCCGTTAATATCAAGAGATCTTGGACTCGCTTTGGTATATCTCTAACTCTCTTTTTTGGCCTAGAACTAGAGAGTTTCGGGCAGGAATTGAGAAGCAATCGTAAGAAAATGTCCTCGTTTGTCTTTTCGCGAGAGAACTTCCTTGTAAACCGCTCTCGATATTTTCTAATATTTTTGTTACTGGCATCCAAGGCTCCCTCAGATAACAGACCAATAGGAAGAATAGACTCACTTACAATAGCAGGTCCGTGGATTAAAACTTTATGGACGGTTGGTGTCATTGGATACCAACAATAACGTTCCACATAAAGTCTGGCAGTGTCTTTGCAAAACTCTTCAAATTTCTCGATATTTATTAGATATCCACTAGATATAGCCATTAATATATCTCCGAAGCGAGATATTAGTTCTTCGTCAAGTCCTGAAAAAATTGTATTGTAATTAAAGGAGACTAATTAAAAATACAAGATAATTGTGACAAAGGATGGATAGAAGTTTCACCTGTGATTTCGGCTGCAACCTTAGGATTAGAGAAGAATCGTCTAGCTGTGTTCCCATTATTAGAGTTTCCTTGTCCCTGTCTTTGAAAATATAAATTAAGTCCCATTTGAGATTGAAAAGATTTCTGGATTTCTTCTTTTTTCCACTCTTTTAGAATTTTGCTTCCATCATTAGCATCCATCTAATTTAAAAATGTAACAAAATGTGATACACTTATATGAAATATTAACTTGAATTAAAATCGAAACCGCACATCTGAATGTTTAAATAATTGACGAGAAAACATTATTTACCTTCCATTGCTCGCTATCTAGACGGTATGCAATTTTGATAAGAGATTTGAACATTCTTATGTGGGCATGAAGTGTAGAAAGACCAAATTTAAAAGTAGTCCTGTCCTCTTCTTTCTCCATCACCATACTCAAGTCATTCATTTCTGATGGCTTAGCTCCACAAATATAACATTCCGCACTTGTACTGTCACTTAGTGCATTACAGACCTGTTTGAATAAATTTTCATAAATGATAAATTCACATTACATTTTTTTCAAAAATATTAGTATTTTTTTAATTTTTACCTTTCCATCAATCTTTGTCAGCATTAGAGAAAATTCCACTGACGTGTTATTCGAAATAAAGGGCTCCAGACTTGCAATTTCGTTACACATGTGCCTATCTTCATTTTTCAAAACATCAGTGGTTTCCTGAACCCACTGTAATCGAACTGGCCGACAACATCGAGTAGAGGAAGGTAGTGGATTTTCCCAGATCACTGCATTTGTTGTTTTGTCTGTCAGTCCAATAGGCACTATGAATGTCCGAAAAGACTGATGAAAGTTGTGATTGTAAAATCAAAAGTAGAAGGCTCAACAAATTTTTTTCACAGTGTACAGTGAGGGTAGGGTCCAGGACAGATTTTTGGAAAAGATAGTCAATAAGAACACCCATTTTCTTCTTAATATTTATATCTTTATTGACGCTATGCCTTATTCAAACTGAAGTAGTAAACATAAGAAAACTTTCCTTAACATAAAAAAGGGTAGTGTACTTTAAAAATTACAGTAACTTTGAAGCTATTACCTACCTGATGCAAGGAGCTTTACGGCACTGCACTGTCCCAACTTTTGAGCCGCGCGGTCTGTTCGAGGCCTTCGCGAGGCACCTGTCTTAATGCAGTTGTGAGCAGGTAACAGGCAGATTAAAACTGACCTTTAACAGAACTTCTCGCAAATCCGTATATTTTTTGTTGTAATAACTTTTTAGAATGATTTTAAAGCAATAGGGCAACAATTATATAATATATTTCAATGTTATAAATAATTGTTAAAATTTATTAAAATAACATTAAAAAATACCTTTTTACTTTGAAATATGTTTTTTCAAATAGAAACAAGCTGAAAATGGCTGAAAATAATTTTTAAACTACAAATAATTCGTTCTAAAATGTATAAGTGCAATGATGCACATATACCGTGCATTATAATTTTTTTTTAAATAAACGTTTTACACTAATTCCCGGCAGTTCCTGGATCTAATCTTTGAGCAAAACTTTACTCACATATCTTCAGAATGCTTCCACGACCTCACTTTTTTTGGCAACGTTTGGCAAAATTATTTATTTATTATAAAAGTTTAAGTTTCAATCTCATTTTTAGGCATTAGGCTTAGTTAAATCACATTATGAATGTTTATAAAAATTTTATTTCAAACGTCGTATTGAGCAAGATCATATTATATGCGGTAAATATAAATCATATTTGTTTCGAATTTTGTTATTACTTTTCACACAGCATCACTCAAATTCAGTAATGGATAATAATTGATAGAAATCGATTTTCGCAGTTGGGTAACTTTCAGGGGCTCAAAAATGTTGAAAAAATTTGTTCAATACATTTCTTTTTTTGCTGTCGTGATGTTTAAGTATTGACAAATATATTTATCAATTCATTTTCTTAAAATAATAAAGTTGAAAAATCGACTTTTGGCCAACTTTTTGTCGTTCCTGGACCACTGTGCACCGTTCCGAATCGGTACGACCCGATTAAGAAACACAATTGGGAACGATTGAACTTTTTTTTCAATCGTTCGCAATCGGATCCAATCATTTTTTTGTAGTGGGGAAAATAAAAATCTACATACATACTTATGCACACATACATATAATATACACATATACATACAACATACATTCATACCCACAGCCAGACAGACACATTCGCGAAAACCTGTTTTTTGGGTTCAGAATGTCTCTAAACGTGGAAATTTGACAAAAACGGTGAGGATCAAATTTTACAAAATTCTAATACCTTTTCTGATGAGAATGTAAAAATAATAAATCTAAAATAGAATATTATATACGCTTCAGCTTCGATTGTCCTGCGAGCATTGCCGCTCGTCGCGTAAAGGCCACTATTTTGTGTGACGACGGTGCATTTACAAGTTTTGTTGCAACAGCGTACAGTATCGTAATGTTGTACATTACGATACAGCGGAGTGTTATGTGAAGAGTGATCTGCCGCTGTATAAATGTATGTATTGAGATGGGAGAAGTCCCAGACGATTTGAGAAAAGCGATTATCGTACCAATATACAAAAGAAAGGGTGATAAAAGCAACTGCAGTAATTACAGAGGTATCAGCTTACTAAGTACCGTGAGTAAAATATACTAAAAAATACTCATTCGTAGAGTAATGAAAATTGCAGAAGAAAAGATATGGGAAGTCCAAAGTGGAAGATCATGTACAGATGAGATATTTAGTTTAAGACAGATCACAGAAAAAAGCTTAAGAGTAGGAAAGAAAGTTTTCTGTACATTTGTTGACCTAAAAAAATCATTTGACAAGGTAAATAGAAGTAAACTTTGGGAAGTCCTTAAAGAGTGCGGAGTCAATGGATGGCTCCTACAAGCAATAAAATCAATATATACAGGTAGTAAAGCGAGTGTAAGAGTACATGGGAAACTGAGTGACTGGTTCGATATTATGCAAGGCGTAAAACAAGGATGCGTTATGTCCTCATGGCTATTTATCATATTTATGGATAAGTGTCTAAGAATGGCTCTCTTCGACGAGAAGGTGTAGATCTGGAAACAGTGAAGGTACGTGCGTTAGCTTTCGCAGATGACAAGATTATTATGGCAGAATCAATCGAGGACTTGCAAAGAATGTTGAATAAACTTAATACAAGCATGGAGAACATGGATCTCAAAATAAACGTAAATAAAACAAAAATCATGGTGTTTGAGGGAAAATGTGAGAAAACAATATGCAACATTGCCCTAAATGATGAGAGATTAGAACAAGTTGACAAGTACGTATATCTGGGTAGCCTATTCACTAGCGACGGAAAAATAGATGGGGAGTTAGATAGGCGCATAAATAAGGGTAAGCAGGTTATCGGTAGAGCAGGGTCCATCATAACAAATAAAAGCATATCAAAAAAAGCTAAAATGGCCATACATAATTCTATATTCATACCGACTTTACTATACGGTACCAAGACATGGACCTGTCAAGAGAAGGACAGGAGTAAAATTAACGCGATTGGCATGAAACCTCTTCGCACAATATGTGGAAAAACACTGATGGACAAAGTCCGAAACGAGATAATCCTCAAAGAATGTGGTGCAAAAGAGACAATAGTTGACACATGGGAAAGAAATCAATTAAGAAGGTTCGAACATGTTGAAATAATGAAAGATTAACTAACGACTAACGAAACAAATGTATAAAGGTAAAGTAAATAGCAGAATGCCCAGAGGTAGACCGCCAAAAAAATGGTTAGAATCTGTGAATGAGACACTAACCCGAAGACACATAAGAAGCCATAGAAACACGAGAGCTTGCATAAAAAAATGCATGGACGTGAAGGAAGCTAGAGTAGTATGCCAGGACAGAAAAGTGTGGCGACAAATAGTTTGTAAACAGAGTGACAATAGAGTGAATGACGCCTGAAACAAAGACCTTGGATACTAAATGGGCCCAAGTGGGGAACCACACATAACAATTTTGTGAGGCTCTTCACCTGGGGTGATCGCTAGAGAGATTGATCAGCAACCTGGGTCGGAGCAGTGTTGCGGAATGAACGTGTCTATTTTCCAACCGAGTAAGTCACGTCTACCCCGAAAGGGAAATGGCTTAATGGTATAATAATGTACAACATAACGATACTCTACGGTGTCGCATAAAAACGCGTAAATGCACCAGTGTCACATAAAATTTTGTATAATACTTAGAAAAATAATGCAAACTAAAGACTGCCGAAATTAAACGATTTTTTTTTGCAAAGCTCGTTGTAAACACCTGTTTATTATTGAAAAATAAAATCGTTTTTTATGTAAATACGAACTATTATATTTTCCGTTGAGAATCTACTTATTTTTGTTAAAAATTCAACTGCTTGGTTGAAAAATGAACCACTTCGCTAACAATTCATTTTTTTGGTTGACGAATCATCATTTTAGTTGAAGATTACCTTCTTCGTTAGAAATTCATAATTTTTATTTAAAAATAAACATATTTGTTAAAAGATTAAACTTTCGTTGTTGAAATTTTTATTTGACTTACCTGAAGTTTAAAAAAATATTTTTAAAATTTTTTCAAGAGTTTTAGGAATATTATATTTCTATAAACTTAAAATCAAATAAAATCATTGCAAAATAAATATGCTCTTAACTTTTTTATACCACACAATAATCTGTCAATTTTTTCACACTGAAAAAAAAATGATAAAAATCAAAATATGGAAAAAACTTATAATATCTCAATTTACGACATGGGATTTATTTTAAAAGAGTAATTTTAATCTTTAATAATTTCAAAATATTTCAAAAAATAATACTAAAGATGTTAGGAGCATTTTTTTCATTTTTGCGTAATTTAAAAATATTTTAGGAAATTTTAGAATTTTTACAAAAGATAATTTAAAGTTTTAGAATTTTCGGAAATATTCAAAAAGTGCTCCAAAATTCAAAAAGATTTTGACAAATTTTAGACAAAATGTAGATTATTGAAGCTTTTGAAATAAAATGTTTAATTTCTTAAATATTTTTGAAAGGTTTTTAACCAATAAAATTTTGTTTTAAGTTTCCATGTACAATTTAAATTGATTTTTTATATTAAAATATATATATATATATATATATATATATATATTTTTCTTACAAGATTTTAAAACATTTCAAATTATATTTCGAAGTTTTTGAAAAATACAAGAATGATGTTTAACTTAAAAACATATCAACAAATGGAGAACGTACATTTCAAATGATTTCGAATAAAGCATAAAAATTTTTTTTAATAATTTGGAAACGTTTGAAAAGAATAACAAATTTGTCTTATGATTTTTGTGAAAATTTAAAATGATTTTTTATTTTACAGAAATTAATTTTTAGAAAATATGTAAAAAAAACATTCAAAACATTCAAAAAGATTTCCAAATTTTTCAAAAAATAATTTGAAAGATTTCAAGTCATTTTCTAAATTTTGCTCATTTTTTCAAAATTTTAGGAATAATTCTAATCATATTAAAAAATAATTAAAAGTTTTACAAAAATTTCAAAAATATTTAGAAATTTGAAAACATTTGTAAAAACTTTGAAAAATGTAATTTTTATATATTGAAATAAAATGTTGAAGTTTTTTAAATATTTTCAAAGTTATTTTTCAAAATCATGTAACTTAAAGAATTTTCTTAGATATTTTCTGGACACTTTTTCGTCATATCTGAAATCTTCAACAATCTTTTTGAATTTTCTCGATATATTTAGGGAAATATTTATAATTTATAATTTAGGAAAATATTTTTCTCTTCAAATTATGATTTGTCTATTTTTTTTCTTTCTTGGCTGACAAATATTTTTTGTTTGAAAAATAAGCAATTTTTTGTAAAATACGTCAATTGGGTTGAAAATTCGTCTCCTTTGTACGAATGTAATATTGTTCTTATTAAAATTACAACTGTTTTCTTTAAAATTAAAATATTTTTTTGTATGAGGATTTAACTTTGTTAAGAGTTAAATTACTTTGTTAAAAAATCACTTGTTTAAATGAAAATTCGTCAATTTACTTCAAAATCAATCACTTTTGTTCAAAATTTAACTAGTTTGTTTAAAATTCACAACTTTTGTCAGAAAATTAATCTTCTTAGTTGAAAATTATTCTTTTTATCGAGGATGGAACTATTCTCTTGAACATTTTTTTCATAGATTCAACTGCTTTTTATTTAAAATTAACACATTTTTGTACTGAAATATCAATTATTACATTTTCCTTTGAGAATTCATATTTTTTTATTGAATTCAAAAGATATTCAAATCATAATTTATACCAGTGTATATACTGTTGCATTCGTCAATGATTCGGAATGACAATAAAAGAAAAAGGAAGTCACAAATTGCATTTTTTGTTCAAATTTAAAATTCCCGCCAAGACAGGTGATGGCAGCAGCATGCAGATGCGACTTTTACCGACAGCGCAGTTCCGTAGTACGATCCAGTACGGTCAAGCTATCAGCTGTCAGTCGGCTTCCTTCACATTTCAAGTCGTTGTTACACATTTGCACTCTCACTTTTGAGAAGTTACCGTATTTTTTCGAAAAACCAGAGACTTACCCAATGTCCTGTCATCGCGAAAACTCTTCCGGGGTCTGGAGAATTTTCAAAATTCGTTTTTAAAACTTTACTCCCGATTTATTGAGTCTTAGTGTTGAAGTTTGAGTGTTTCACAGATTTCGCCATTTTGTTCAGACATCGCTGCAGCAGCCTTAACTATTTTTTTTATAGCTTCTTTTTGTATAATACGGCCTGTGATTTTTGAAAATATATCTATTATTTTTCGATTAGACCACGAACTGCGGTACCGCCTGCGTCCTTGATTTTTATAGCTTTTCAAAAATTTTACTCCAACGTTCACAATAAACACTTCAAATTTCTGCATCACGTGTTTTGGCGTCACTCACCCAAGGGTCCGAACGTTACAGCCACGACCAACAAAAAGGGTCTTGTTTCGAGGACATAGCCCGACTCGCACCTGCGTAGTCACGCATTGCCCCTCACTTGCTTTTACCAAGCATATCTCGCGTCGGATTAGAAGTCGGGCATACCTGAGATCTTACACGAGTCGATCATGTCTGCCGAAATAGCATTAGAGTTTTTAAATTCTCGGTAATTTAAAATCGGATAATATTACCGGTAAGATACCGGTATGTTACCGAAACTTCGAGAATTTATGAGAATATTCCATTATAATAATTTTTTATTATTTTAAAAGGTAATTAGATAATGTTCACGATGTTATATTTGATTTTCGATCATTTGGTATATTTTTAAAATATTTTTTATTATAAATAATATACAAAATGATCGAAAATTAACTATAACATCTTGAACATTCATTCACAGTGGTCAATAACCTTTTAACATCTAAAAAATTCAGTAGTTAGCTAATATTGGCGTTTATAGAATAAATTATAAAAAGCGCCTGTTTAGGTACATTTAAAATATGGAAAAATTTGCGAGCATTAAAATCATAAATTTAGAAAATTTCCAGAACACTTCGTATAATTGTCTTGCAATACTGCAAAAACTTCACAAAATAAAATGATTACATTTGAATAAATATAAATAATTAAAATAACTAACTCAAATAAGCAATAATTATTTATTTCAAAAACTGTTCATGTGTTTAACGTTCAGGGAAGTTTTTTATTTAAACTAAATAATGTGATATTTTCAAACTGGAGATAAGGTGTTCTTAGCACCTCTACGTTTTTTTTTAAAAAGCTGAATACAATAATACCAGTTTCTATCTTTTTCTGAAATTTGTCTTTGGTGCACTAAATACAAAATATTTGACTGCATCCAGGGAATTCCTACTATTATTTTAAACACTATATTGAAAATCACAGTATTTTTAGCCAGACACGAATCATATTGATTTACCTGTACAATAAAGGTAGAGATTAAAAATATATTAATTTTCTTAAACACGAGGAACTTCTCACCATTTTAAGTAGTATTTAAATCACAGTTTTTCGAAATGGAAATGGCTGGACGCAATAATAAAGTCGCTTTGTACTTGTATTTTGAAGATAAAAATAATTTAGCAAATGGATCCATTATTATTATTCATCTATTTAGCAAATGGACAATAAGGAGAAAAAAATTAATTCTCATAAATTCTCGCCGAGAACGAACGTCGGGTAAGTTACCCGGTAACTTACCAATATTACCGTACGTTACCACGGTAATTTACCCGACTCAAAACTCTAAATAGCATACCCTTCCCCACTAATCCAGTACGCTTTGACGGCCATGGTGTGGCGCTGTTTCGTTTTACGCCACTTTCGAAATGTTGTGATGTTCCTTATTGTTATTTTTTTTATTATTATTATACCATTAAGCCATTTCCCTTTCGGGGTATGCGTGACTTGCTCGGTTGGATAATATTAGTGTGTATGGTGGGGATATAGGTATAAGCTAGATAGGTATTAGGTATAGATATTTTAGATTGATCTATGGAATTCTCGTGTTATTTATTCAAATGACACGTTCATTCCGCAACACTGCTCCGACCCAGGTTGCTGATCAATCTCTCTAGCGATCACCCCAGGTGAAGAGCCTCACGAAATTGTTATGTGTTGTTCCCCACTTGGGCCCATTTAGTAAGAAAATAAAACTATATTATATTCGTGTAATTGAGTGTCCCCATGCAAGAACAAGACGTAGATTATTCTAGTGGAATTACATTCCGCATTTTTTTTTCTTTACAATAAAATCGTATCTTTTTTCCGTTTTTTAAAAATAAATTGCAAAAAACGAGTTTTTTAAAGTCAATTTTTATTTAATTTTGGTCCTCAACTCGTACTCAAATCCACAGTTTTTGGAATTTCTTGATAAAATTTAGAGTTAATATTCTTTATAGAATTCTTTTTATGGCAGTTTGACATAGAATTTTAAATCTTTACTTGTAACAATATAAAAAATTATTTTCCAATCTATTGCATAATTCGTTTCACGAAATGTTTGAGCATTTCGTTTATCGAGGAAGGTTTGCGCAAACAAAAATTTCATGTGAAAATGTTGCTCAAAAAAGTATAGAGAAGTCTTCTGCAAAGGCTTTTCAAAGAGAAATAAATAGGCAAAAAACTGTGAACGCTAAACTTTAAGCACGCGACTGATCTTCCCTGTGTACATGTCTCTTCCATGTGTTCCGACATCTTTCAAAAAACTTCTTTATACTTTTTTGTAGACGAGATGGAGGCGAGCTGCTAACGAGCCGAAGATGAGCCGGAAACGACCCGAAGATGAGCCGATGGCAAGTACTGTAAACTTTACAAGAGTTGCAACTGCTTACTTTTAGCACCTTTAGCACACGATATTTTTTGTAGCAACTGCAGGAAATTTTCAATTCGAGAAATAATAAAAACAAATTTCCGGAAGTTTTCTGTGAATTTCTAAGTTACCGAAAATTTACAGAAATTTAAGATATCCAAACATTTTTGAAAGAGATAAAAAAATTTCTCGAAATTTATGGAAAATTACTAAATTACCGGAAATATCGGCCATTTATGGTAACTTATCACTTTGAGTTTGAGAGGTGACGTTATGATTCCGGCAGTCCTCGAAATTAGTTCCGCTAATAGCACGGAACGTTCTGCGGGCACCTTCGGAACGTTCCCAGAACCTGTAAAATATCCGCCCCTTGGGAATGTTCCACTGGGACCTGAGGGGAACCTTCCATTACTGTTATTTTTAACAACAATTATCTCGTAAACCGTAAGAGATAGGTAAGAATGGATGTCATTTTTTAGTTTTGAGTACCGCACATGCTACACTATAATATGATATCTGTATCATAAACTGACATCAATTTTGACCTATCACTTACGGTTTACGCGATATTTATTGATAATAATAACAATAACGTTAATTTATGTTTGGAACGTTTCCAAGCAGCGGACATTTTACACGTTCCGGGAACGTTCCGAAAGTTCCCGCGGAACGTTCCAGGAACGTTCCGTGCTATTAGGGTCTGAATTGAATGACTTGATTCAAGATTTGCTTTGAAAAAAAGGAAATTTTGCAACAGAAACAAAATCAGTGTCTATCGGAACAGACAGCAGCATTTTCGGAAATACTTTCATCCTGAGCAAGACCGGTCTTTAGTCTATTGCACGGATGTTAATGGACTCATGGATGAATTAAAACCAGGAATTTACAAAGATGAAGAGTGAAGATTGTTCACAGACTCTTCTGAACCAAGTCTGAAGGCCGCTCTATTGCACAACACAAACACTTATGCATCAATCCCAGTAGCAAAATTAAGTACGAAGAACATGAATGACGAATTTGTAGAGTTTTCAAAGATCTTTCAATGCTTCTGGGACAACAATCAGAAAATACGAAGTATCCTTGCTTCTTGTGTTCATAGGACAGCCGGGATCGTGGTAATCATTATAAGAAAAAAGTTTGGCCAAAAAGAATGTCGCTAGAACAAGGATCCGAAAACGTCATCAATGACCCATTAGTGGAGCCATCAAATGTCTCATCAAGGTCTCATGAAACAATTCGTAAAAGCACGCTAAACTAAACTGAACGAAGGAATATGCGGGGATAAGATGAACATTTAACTTGTTGAAATTTGGATTCTACGTAAAAATTTGCGTTAGAAGGTCACGGAGTAATTGCAATAGTTTTTCTTGCAACGTTAAAAACTTAAAAAATATATATAATACCAGGGATGATGTGAGAGATTGCTCATGCCGTGTATTTGATTTCGACTGACTTACCGCAACGCGCCCTGTTGCCCTTAACTTTCCGGGAACTAAAATTTAAGGTCCAAAAGCGCGCCCTGTTCCCCTAATTGTTTGAGTTAGGGAAGTAAATGAAAGGTGGCTTACCTGCCAGCCGCCTGTTACTCACTTGGTTAAATAGGGTACAATTTGATAGAGTCGATAGAGAAGATCGGAGTCTTGGAATTTTTTTTTCCTAGGCACGGCACTGACTCCATATATATTTTTTCCCAAGCATTTGAAAACGAAAGAAAGAAAACTTGTCAAATATCCGGGGTTTTGCGAGATCCTGGGATCAACAAAATTGATAGGAATGAAGCCTTCTGCTGAGGCAATCATTATTTCCACGAAAATTATAAATTTTGCGAAAGGAAGAAATCTGCGGATAGCAGAAGACAGCATTTGAACGGCGAGAACCGTTCGCAAATTTATTTTTTTACTCACAATTCTGACATCACCGAAGCATTTTCAGAGGTCATGCAATATTCGAAGACTCAATACTTGATGATGGCGAACCTAAATTTTTCGAAATACGTCGCAAAATGGAGAAAAATGTAGAATAAAATTGAGATGTCTTGTGTATGTGAGACCATAAGACATTAGACTGTAGTAGTAAGCAGCAAAG
>CAKNYM010037090.1:0-17865 GCA_932195095.1 Andricus curvator | reverse complement strand
ATGGTGGTCAAGCAAAAGGTTTAAGTATTAAAATAAAACTTTTACAGTAAGAAATAATCGATCTTTTAACAGTATCACTTTTACATAAAAGTAAGGTTTAATTAGTTAGGTTTTGACTTTATTTTGACATATAAATTTCCAAAAATGTTCTTTTTCAAGAAATAATTTTCTTGACTTAAGACAATGAGATTAAGTTAATTATTTCTTAAATTTTTTCCAGTACTTTGAATTAACAGAACATTTCTTTAAATCAAAGAAATAGTATCAAACAAATAGTTTCGTTAATGCAATAAAGACGAAAAAAGTTATTATTTAAAATGAAGCGAATTTTCACTTTGAATTAAAACAAACAAGTTCAAGAAACGATATCTTCAATAATATAAAAATTGCTGGATGTTGGAATTCTCATGCAAATTGCCAAATTATGTCCGACGTAAAAAAAATTAAAACACTCAATAAGTAAAACAATACCTTATATTATATTACTGAATTAAAAAAAAACGATGATATCAAAACTATTTCTTAAATTGCAACAGAAAAGTGTTAAAAATCAGTACTCGAAAATAATTTCAAGAAATTATAAATGTAATCTCTCAATCTGGATTTGTGAAAATTCAGCCACTTATGTACAATTATATTTCACGAAAGTAAATTAGTAGCTTTGATTTCATAAAATATTCTTCAAACATACAATTTATTTATTTGGAATATTTGTTTTATAAATAATTTTACAAATTTGATTTGTGATGACGCGATTAAACAAGAAATATTTTTAGTTTAAAACTGATTTTTAAAGTAAAGTATTCAAAATAGAACAATTTTATTTTTTCGTCAATTGCTTAGACGCAAGTTTTTTAAAAATAAATACTTTATTTATGGAAAATAAAATTATGTAAAATGCTTTTCGTAATATTTGGCCCATGAAGAAACATTTTTTACCGTTTTTTTTGTACCATGAACCGTTTTCAAGTAATAGCGGCTTTAAACAATTAAATTTTCATACTAAAACTGGCATACTTGAAGGTAGATATTTCAGAACCTAATAATAATAAAGATAAAGATAAAGATCCTTTTGCCCAGTCTGGTTTCAAAAAACAAATCTTTTTAATTTTGCAAGGGCTCTTATCTCAAGTGTTTCAATTTGAGCCAGATTGTAATCAAAATTCACTAGTATATCAAAAATGCACAACTAAGTCAAGAAAAATTGCCCTATTTTGGGCATGTTAATTGCAGCAACTTTCTATTCAAGGAGTCTTTTTATTAGAATTAATAGTTTTTAAAATATAAAAAATAAATTTCAATAAAAAATATCTACTCGATAATGGCACATTACTAAGCCCTGAATGATTTAAGTGAAATAATGTGCACTCTTTTAAACAAGGAAAATGTGTTTGAAAAATCAATTTTTAACATAAAGAAATCGAATCCTCAACCAAATAGATAAGTTTGAACCAAAGACATACATTTTCAACTAGAATGATGAATCTTCAACTAAAATAGTTAAATTTACAGTTAAAAAAAATTCATTTTCAACCAAACAGATAAATATTGGTTTAAAATGATGAATCTTCAACAAAAAAATTTTTTTCACCAATTTTGTCAGCCTTCAACTAAGTAGTTCAATTTTCAATAAAAAATATCAATTCTCAACGAAAGATGTAGTAGTCGATATTTCAACCCAAAAATATTAAAAATTTATATAAAAAACTGTTGTATTCACCCCAAAAAAGAAGATTTTTCAACAAAATTATTGAATTCTCAACCAAAGCAGAATAATTTTCAACAAGAAAGATTCTTCAGTCAGAGGAAAAAATAAATTCAACTAAATTTTTGAATTTTTAATCCAAAAAGGCAAATTTTCTACAGAACAGTTCAATTCTCGATCCGCAAATATGAACTTTCTACAAGGAAAGTTTAATTTTCACCCAAATAATAAAAGTTTTAAGCAAAAAGATGATCTCTCAAACAAAAATGCAATCAAATACATTTGAACAAAGGCAATTAACTCTAAACTTATTCGACACCTAAAATACTTAAGTATTTAGTTTAAAAAATTATTGTTCAACCAAAAAGAAACAAATATACGATTCCAGAAATTTTTTGGAAAATTTCGAGGAAAGAAGATTTATTTTCAACCAAACAGTTCCATTTTTAGGAAAAACTGGTAAATATAATCTAACAAAAGAGATGAATTTTCAATCTAAAAAGATGAATTTTCAATAAAACTGTTTAATTTTCAACCAAAAAAGATGAACTTTTAACCATATTGTTAAATTTGGAACCAAATAATAAAACTGTTAACTAAAAATATGTTTGTCATGAAAAAGCAACAGAAAAAAAAATACAAATCAAATAAATTATGTACTTACAAGAAAATTATATCAGGGTGGCCGCTAAGCTTTATTTTCATAATTCCCTAATTTTTCCCAGACATATTTTTCATTTTTGCTGCCCATTATTATTCATAGACCAGAATCATAATCTTGTGATATTCTTAACATAGATCTTTTACAATCGGAATAAAATAATGTCGAACTTGAATTAAAAAATTTCTAATTTATTATATTACAGAAGTAATTTTCCGAAAAAGTAATTTGAGGTACATAATCATATAATGTAATACTCAAGAGTTTTTTTTTTCAAATATTATGAAAAATTTACTAAGGCTTGACGTTTCACGTGCACAATAATGCATGTTTTACACCTTGGTGTTTAATTAAACTTTTTAGCCAACTGTAACTTAGCGCACATTTGTAGCATTTGTGCCTGGATTTTGATCGCTGTAAGTAGTATGAAGTAATGTGTTGTGCCAAATTACTTTTTCTATTTAATTCATATTCGCAATCGTCACATATAAATTGTTTTTTTCACTGCTGCATGATTTAAACGTTTGTGTTGAGTTAAATCGTTTAGCCGCTTGTAATTTCGCCACCATTTGTCGCGTGTATGCCTGGATTTCGATACCTGTAAGTAACGTGAAGTGACATGTTTTGTGAGGTTACTTTTCCTACTCGATTTATATTTACAAGTCACATATAACTTGTTTCTTTACTGCTGCGCAATTCGCAATTTAGTCACATATAAATTGTTTTTTTACTGCTGCATGATCTGCACGTTTTTGTCGAGTTAAATCTTTTAGCCACTAGTAATTTCACGAACATTTGTCGCATTTGTGTCTTAATTTCGATGCCTGTAAGTGGCGTGAAGTCATCTTATGTGTCAAATTACTTTTCATGTTCGATTTATATTGGCAATAGTCACATATACCTTTTTTTATTCACCTCTGAATGTACTAAACGTTTGTGTCGAGTTAAACTGTCTAGCCGATTGTAACTTCGCGCACATTTGTCGCATTTTTGCCTGAATTCCGATGCCTGTAAGTGGTGTGATGTAATGTGACCTATGAGGCTACTTTTTATATTCGATTTATAATCGCAATTGTCACATATAAATTGTTTTTGTACTGCTGAATGTACTAAACCTTTGTGTCTATTTAAATTTTTAAGCCACTTATAACTTCGCGAGCATTTGTCGCATTTATATATTGCTACCGACTTCTTTGAACTTATCTTTTGATGCACGCGATCTACATGAGCATTCATGACATCTTTCCGTTTAAATAGTTTTTCGCAGAATTTACAGCTGTACTGTGGCATGACCCCGTATGCGTATTTTTGATGTAATTTCAAGCTTTTCAGTGTAGAATAGGTTCGAGCACACTTTTTGCATTTGTACTTCTTTTCCTGTTCTGATTCCTGAGTTTCCTGCTTCTTTATGGTCGGCGTTTCGGGCTTAACCTCGAAAATATCTTTTTCTTTTATATATACGGTACACAATTTTGACGCGTATATTTTATTCGACGTCTGGACTGTCATTGTCTCTGGAACTGAAAATTCAACAAAATGTAATATGCAATTGCTTTTTTGTAGTTTCATTAGGGATATTCAAATTCAAATTGTCATACCCTGGATGATTTCTTCCTTGATATCCAAAGTTTCATCAAAGTCGTATTCAATTAAAGTCTTGGCAGAAGATTTACTGCCAGAAGTTGTAGTTGCACAAGAATATGGCCCACCATCTGGTCTTCCTGTTGATTTCTCCGATTCACCTTTGAAATTCTGCTGGTCTATAAAATAATAACGTGAAAGTCACGCATAGCAATTTTTGATTAACTACTTGTTAAACATTTATTTTATTATCCGAAGATTCATTTTTCTAGTTGAAAATTCAAGTACTGTGATGGAAATTCCTTTTTTAATTAATTTTTTCAACTGAAAATATCTATTATTCTATTTTTGGTTGAAAATTGATCACTTTTTGTTAGAGATCAAACAATTTGGTTGATAAAGACACTTTTTTGTTGGAATTTAATCTTTCTTGTGGATAGAGCATCCGTTCTGTTAGCCCGCTTTCGAGTGTTTTGGTAAGGCCAGTAAAAAGTAAGGCTTTCAAAGCATTGAAATATCATTTTTAAAACAAGTTTTCCAGAAATTTTAAAGGATCACAACTAATGAATGGTGCTGCACGATATTTCACAGTCATGACCAAATCGTGACCGGTCATGACGGTAAATGTTGGTGAAACGCGGTCAGACCCAAATATCTCCACCAGGCAAGGGTGTTTTACAGTGAAAAGTAGTTAAGTTATTAGGACATACCCTATGCTAAACTTGTACACAAAGTTTTTCGGTTCTAAATGTTCTAGTTATTCTCAAAATAATAAAAATGCCAAAAAGCTTAGCATAGCAAACGACACTTTTTACAGTTTCGCGCGTGTTTCGAGGGGAATTTAAAACTAAAAGTTTAAAAATTGACAAATTATATTGAACATGTATTACATTTATTAAATAATATTTTAAAAATAATATTTCGGAGTATGTTAAGTTATTTTTAATTAAAATTCCATTAATTTTATTCATAAACACTAAGGTGAGTACTTTGGACCTTGTAGGTTATGATTGCAAATAAAAATACTGTTTTTTTTCTTTATTTTGTAATATAATGTATATAAAAATTTGATTATTAATTTACATTTAGTATTAATTTGCTCCCAGTAGATCCGCGGTAAATCACACTCATAACCACGTCTCACGACCGCGAGATGGGTGGCACGATGAAATTACGTCGACAGGCCGGCGAAACCCTCGTGTGTCTTGAGGGCACGAAGCGACCTAAGGATGACAGCATTCTGCATCCATCTCGCAAGTGCCTTGGCATATTTTTGACACGGGGGTATGGCTTTAAGGTTACGAACCAGTGATAGTTTCGCACCTCCGAGAGCACCGATCACAAAAACAATTACTTTGACCGAATATTTTGGGTACAGTCGTTGCAGCTCCCTTTTAAGATCTTTGATACCTCCCCTCTTTTTACTTCTCCTTGGCAGTGATGTTATAGTGGGCCGGAGCCAAGAATTCGATGACGCATATGGTTAGTTTCTCAAAGTCTTGGAGAACAATGTCAGGCCTCGAATGTGCAATGGAGACTGATAGAAATAAATATATGGTACAGCAATATTTATGATTAGATTAACCCTATTTCATTGCTGGTATAGATACAGCCATACAGGATGTGTGTTTTGGCCAACCAATTCTTGTTGCTCATGAAGGCAGACACGCAGGCGCAAGCGCGTTTGCGCCTGTTGTAAACAAAATAAACCGAGTCGGGTAAATCAGTCATTCAAAAGGTATTGCTAAATGACAACATTTTCGAGATAGTTCGCTCAGGTAAATGTTTATAGAATTACAAATTTCATATAATAGCAACACATATATTACGGCTTTGTACCACAAATATAAATAATTTGTATTTATCATATTTCAGTAAGTGCATTTCATACTCTTTGTGAGTGAATTACACGTATTATATTGTAAATATACTCATAATTTTTCAAGCCACGGTCGTATGGTTAAATCAGCGTGTCCATTTCTATACGTGTGCTGTCCGAAAATCGTAGTTCCAGAAAATTTGGCACTTTTCGTTCTGGACAACTGACTCTATCTCCCTTGGAGAGTTTGGCAGGGCAGGATCGCTGCCAACACCGTAAGAGCGACAAAGATGGTAATAAAGCATTCTTAGGACCGCATTATGTCTGTAGGTATACGTCGTTCCAGCGTGGGTGGGGCACCCAGATAGTATGTGTTCTATGTACTCAGCGTGTGCATGACACGCTCTCCACCTATCGTTGGGAACTTCTTGACCTAAAATGCGATCACGGTATACTAAGGTGGGAACGACACCGTCCTGGCATGCGAAAATGAAACCTTCTCTACCTGAATTAAGCCCTGATGATCTGAGAAAAGCAGAAGTTTGCTCCTTTGACAAGGACTGTTTTTCTACATTTCTGTGAAAGTTTCCGTGCATTTTCTTGTCGACTAGCTGTTGGTGGAATTTTTGAACCTTTGCTTTCTTTACTTTGGCTTTTAGAAGTGAAGCATCTAGATGGAGTAATGCACTTTTCTCACTTCTGATGTTAAAATTCAGGCCGAGGGTCTCATCCGCCTGCCCCGCGGCTTTGTAAAGGAATGCTCCTTTGCCAATAATTTCGTGATTCCTGAACATTTTGAGGAGAGGATCTCTGCCATTTGCAACGTAGTAAGCTGTACTTAGAACAATTCAGTTATGAAGACACTGGAGATTCAGAAGTCCGCGTCCGCCTTGACGGCATAACATGTATAATCGCGGAACAGACGAATTGATATGCAAGCTTTTATGCATACGCATGATCTTACGTGTGGTGATATCAAGGGCCGGAAGCTCGTTCTTCGTCCAGTGAACCACCCCAAACGAGTAGACTAGAACCGGGACGGCAAGCATATTAGTCGCAGATACCTTGTTCAAGGCCGAAAGATTTGAAGACCAAATCTGCCGAAGTAGATGCTTGTATCTGCTTGGGAGGAACTCTTTCACTTATATTGCGTCCTGTATTCTGTGCTAAAGTGATTGTATTTCAAATCTTTTGGAATCCGGAGGACTTTTTATAAAAAATTGAATGCTTGTCTAAAACTTTGTCAAAATCTGCGGAATAAAAATTCAAGAACTGATGTTCTTAGATTGTGTTCCAATAATTCTTTGACTCTTTTCACTTTTTCGATAAAGTCGGCGGTTCTTTAATAAAAATTAGATGAGATCCTAAAAAAAACGTAGCCTATCCTAAAATGGGTGACTCGTCAAGTAAAGTTTCGACAACTTATTTTTTCCGTGTAGGCACGCTGATTTTGCAAAGACGGATGCGAAACATGCTGAAGCTCTGGGAGTTTCTGGCACCACAGAGTGTGCATACGCGCCATAAAGCCTCGGCGAACAGGGATAATGCTGGCATCGTAGCAGTCCAGCAAGTTATCCTTGAGTTGATTCGTCCACTCAATGTGGACGTTTCGCCGGTTCGTCGCCGTGTTTCCATCTAGATTATTTGCAGCACCCCGAACTCTAGGGTGATCGGCAAGTGTTTGCCGACCGATTGTCGGGTGCTCTGCGCGTTCGATAATTTTGAACCGCATCTACAACTTTTTGGTGGTTTGATGGTGTTATTGTTGTTCCCACGAACAGCTAGGGAAAGGGTTTGTCCGGCCTTGTAGAGCCTCGCATCCAAGGATAAGGATGCATATTCTGAGAGGTCGCCCGGTATCCCAGAGTCACCGTTTAAGAAACCTCGCCCAGGTGCCATTCAGCTTCGGGACCATCCCTAGACAATTGTCCGAGACTGCTTATTAATAATTATAACCATATTCAGAAGAAACCCTTGGTACAGGGATCCTCTATCCGCAACCCGAGGACGCGTTCAATGGCTTTGTCATTGGCCCTTCGGTTCGATTCTAAATATATATATATATATATATATATATATATATATTCTATTATATTATATATATAAATATATATATTCTATTATATTATATATATAAATATATATATTCTATTATATTATATATATACTGAACAAGTCAAAGCTGCTGACAATCAAGCAGCACATTGTTGATAAAATACGGGTGCTATCTGAAGCAAGGGAAAGAATACAGAAGAGGGAGAAATATAAGGAAGAATGTCCATCAATCACTGCCAAAGAAGGAAAAAAAGCACTTAGAGGCACGAAGAACTTCTCTGCTGCAGGGCCAGATAGTATCAAAAACATCTGGTGGAGGAAGTTTACTTTTACACACCAATATTTGGCCCGCATATTTGAAGTTGATCTTCAAAGTCATATTTAAAGTATATATTATAATATTTAAAGTCGAAAACGCCCATTCCGCAGTGGCTGGTGTTAGGACGCACTACACTCCTACCGAAAAAAAAGGAACTTGTCCAACCCAGAGAATTACAGGCCAATAACTTCTTCGAACACATTGTATAAGATCTTTACAGCTGTCCTGAAATTGTCCGAAGAATTAAGCCTGTGTGGCGAGGGATGTACGAACAACGTGGCTCGAAAAAAGGTGTAGCAGGTTGTCGAGAGAACCTGCTAATTGATAGGTGTGTCTGTAAAGACGCTGCAACCCATCAGCGCGTGCTGTCAATGGCCTGGATTGACTAGCGGAAAGCTTCCGATTCAATCTCTCACAGACTTATCATCTGTCTATTGGAAAGCTTGAAGGTGCATCCACACATAGTGATATGCATAGAGAGATTGATGCCCCTTTGGAAAACTAGATTTACTCATCTGGAAATTATCGTGTGACAAAGAACAACGTCACCTTCCAGAGGGGCGTCTTTTAGGTCGATACCATGAGCCCTCTGCTTTTTTGCATCACACTTCTGCCTCTATCTCTCGCACTACGAAATTCTCCTGGATACCTCTCTGGCGACACTAACCGTGGCGAGCATAAGATCACTCATGTATTTTATATAGATGATATGAAAATCGATGCCTCTGGTAAAAGCAAACTTCAAACTGCTATAAATATCGTCAAGAAGTACACAGGAGAGGTTGGGATGGACTTTGGATTGAATAAATGTGCCAAAATTCATCTGAAGAAAGAAAACATTGTTGGCATTTCCAAGGACCCTGAGCTTGTGGATATAAGTGTTATTAGACATCTTAACACTGGAGAGACCTATACCTACCTGGGCGTCCCCCAAACCCGCATGCAGGATGTAACATCAGTGAAAGAGTCTGTCCGAAGCAGATACAAGCATCTCCTTCGGCAGATTTGGTCTTCAAATCTGTCGGCGTGGAACAAGGTATCTGCGACTAACATGCTTGCCGTCCCGGTTCTGCTCTAATCGTTTGGGGTGGAACAACGGATGAAGAACGAGCGGGGTGGGTGAGACCCTTGGCCTGAATTTTACCATCAGACGTGAAGACAGTGCATCACTCCATCTAGATGCTTCACTTCTGAAAGCCGAAGTAAAGAAAGCAGAAGTTAAAAAATTCCACCAACAGCTACTCGACAAGAAAATGCACGGAAACTTTCACAGAAATGTAGACAAACAGTCCTTGTCAAAGGAGCAAACTTTTGCTTTTCTCCGATCGTCACGGCCTAATTCAGGTATAGAAGGTTTCATTTTCGCATGCCAGGGCGGTGTCATTTTCACCTTAGTATACCGTGACCGCATTTCAGGTCAAGAAGTTCCCAGCGATAGGTGCAGAGCGTGTCATGCACACGCTGAGTACCTTAAGCACATACTATCTGGGTGTCCCTTCACGCGGGAACGAAGTATATCTATACAAACATAATGAGGCCCTAAAAGTGCTTTATCACCATCTTTGTCGCTCTTACGGTGTTGGCCGCGACCCTGCCCTGCCGAACGCTCCAAGGGAGATAGAGTTAGGGTGGCGTCCCATGGCAGCGTTAACCTTAGCACAAAACGTAAAACGTCAAATCACGATATATTGCAAGCAATGACATTGTACTAATAATCCACAGAAACACAGTCATTGGCTGTAATGTCTGTGAATTAAGTTTTGCGCTTTGCGCCATGTTGATGCTGTCATGGGACGCCACCCTTAATTGTCCAAAACGAGAAGTGCCAAATTTTCTGGAAATACGATTTTCGGACGGCAGTCTCCGTTGCACACTCAAAGCCCGACACTGTTCTCCAAGACTTCGAGAAACGAACCATATTCGTGATCGAATTCTCGGCTCCGGCCGACTACAACATCACTGCCAAGGAAAAGGAAAAGGTGGTGAGGTATCAAGACCTTAAAAGGGAACTGCAACGACTGTACCCAAAATATTCGGTTAAAGTCATTGTCCTTGTGATCGGTGCTCTCGGAAGTGCGAAACTATCACTGGTTCGTAACCTTAAAGCCATACCCGCGTGCCAAAAATATGCCAAGGTACTTGCGAGATGGATACAGAAAGCGGTGCACTCGAGATGCGAACTATGGCCAGAATCGACGGGGGGCATTTCTCGAATTGTGGGCTAGGGCGAGTGACAGGGACGTTTCCTCTTCGAAGCTTCTTTCCCTCTCCACTCAACGTTTCCCTGATTCTCTTAGTTCCCTTCCTTTCCAAAAATTTTCCCTTCGCAGTTTTTCCAGGCTCAGGACTAGCAGCATTTTTTAGTTATCTACTTCTACTACACAAATTTATTTTCTTGATGCAGGCTTGTTTAAAAAATGTTGGGAAATATGTATTGTCACTAATTCTTAGTTTTATAACAATATTACAATATCAATATCAAGTGAAGTGAAATAAATACTGAAATTAGCAACAAACCTTCGACCAAAGTATAAACGTTTGGTTTAGAATTTCTAAACATAGCGTTCAATTTTGCATGATAAGCCTCACAACCGTTTGTTGTTCGCGTTATTGTTGCAGAACATTTAGCCCAAATTTCAGGTGGAAAATTTGAACCACTCTTAATATAAATTTCAAAAACATAATCACAGAACATTTGATTTCTACTGTCTAATGGTTTGGTTGAAAATGCATAGTTATAGTTGTAAAACTCAAGTATTTTGATAAAGTCCTCTTTTTTGGCTCAAAAATTCAAAAATTGTCTAGAAAATTAACCTCTTTGGTGTAAAAATTAACTCTTTATTTGAAAATTCAACTATTTATTAAAAACTTTAACTCTTTTTATGAAAATGTAACTACTGGGTACAAAAATTAACTTTTTTGTTGAAACATCATATTTTTGGGTTGACAAATTCTAATGTTATGTTCTTTTTTTTTAATTAATTCTTTAAATTAATAATTTGACGTTTCCATTTCACCGTTCCACTGTTTGGTTCGAAATTCATCATTCTTAATTGAAAATTAAAGTATTCGTTCAAAAATACATTTTTTTCGTTGAGTCAACTGTTTGAAAATTGATCTTTTATCGTCGAAAAGTTATCTTTCTTGGTTAAAAATGAACTTTATTGTTGAAAATGCAACTATTTTTGATTGATTGTTAATTATTTTTTTTCTTTGCAAATTCGACCATTTGGTTGAAAATGCACCTTTGTGGGTTAAAATTTTTACTATTGTGAGGAAGCCATATTTTTTTCCTTGAATATTCAAGAATTTAATAAGTACCTATTTCGTACCTATTGAGAAAATACCCCTCCGCTCTTGCTCGGAGTTCGTCACACGGGTGGGAGAAGAGAGCTCGGAACGCAACTTTCAGATCTAAAGTGGCCGCAGCCAGCAAAATTGAGGGTTTTCTGGCCATAGTCCGCAACTCGAGTGTAGCCGCAGAAAGCTGTCACCCTTGGGTGAATGTTGTGTAATCGTCGTATTTTACAGACTTTATTTATTATTAATCAGACTCGCTGAATGAGCAATAACAAAAATCCCCTTCCTCAAAAGTTTCCTCATACTCATCGTCTATTTCTTTCTTTTTCTCCTTCTTTTTGGATACACTGATGGTTTTAAAACTGTTCATGTGAAATAAAATGTCTTAATAACATTCAAAGTTTCTTTATTTCTCTTTATATGTAGAAGAAAAAATAATTATAGAAAAACTCATCCAAATATGTGTTGTTACAACATTTTTCGAAATTCTAAAGAAAAATAATTTTAAAAAATGTTTTAAACCATTTTTTTTTTCTTGAAAACCCATTCAAAGAATTCAATTTTAATTCACATTCATTGCTCCCATTTTTAATTAAAATAATTGCCTTATTGAATTTCTTCGCATATAAATAATAAGAAATAATAAATTATTTACCCAAATTACTTATAAATTTAAATTGATAATAATTAAATATGAATTTTATTTTATATTAGGAAAAAAACAGTATTTTCATTTAGGGAATATAACCTATACGATACACAGTACTTAACTTGATATTTAAGTGTCATATTCATTCAAATGTTATTCAAAATATCTTAGCACACTACTAACTATTATTTTTTTTAAATTGCTTAATAAATGCAACAGATTTTCAATGTAATTTGTCAATTTGTAAAGTGTAATTTTAAAATTACCCTCGAAACTCGCGCGAAACAGTCAAAAGTGTCGTCTGCTATGGTCAGCTTTTTGGCATTTTTATTATTTCGAGAATAACTGGAACATTTAAACCCGAGAAAATTTGTTGTACATGTTTAGCATATGGTATGGCCTAACAACTAAACCACTTTTCTCTAAAAAAAAAACTTTCCTGACGGAGATATTTGGGTCTGACCGCTTTTACCAACTTTTACCGTCATGACCGGACATTACCGGTCAGGTCAGGTATTATCACAGTCAGGCCGAGCAGGGCCCATCACTAATCACAACAGATTTTGGGCGTATTTTAAAAGATTCGAAATAAGTTTTGAGGCTTCTGTATTGTTTTTATAATTCATTGTGTATAGTGTGCGCCCAACTACCAACTTGAGGCGAGAAATGTATTTTGCTTATGTACAAATTAAGTAGCCAGTCTTAAGGTGGAGAGTCTAGTTATTACGTCAGTCCCACCAAACTTCGGTTAATAAAGGGCGTAAAGAGGGAGTTTAAGTAGAACCGAGAGAGTCATCGTTGGGTTGTGTTGTATATGAAGAATGGCAATGTTAATTTTTTAAATATTACTTTAAAATAAATGCAAAGCAAATTAAATAATAATGAAGGCTTTATCAGAACTGTTTGGCACATTTAAATTCTGATTTTCCTTTTAAATTTTATATAAACTTCAAATTATTTACACAAACACCATAATAATAAGTGTCAGTAATATTATAAAAACTTTGATGAATCAGAATGCTTTAAAGATGAAAAGAGAATAATGATAAGACTTTTGCAAACTATGTTTTTTTAAAAATAGATTTGCAAATATTTAAATATATTTCAATAGATTGAATACGTTTGAAAAAATTTAAAAGTATATTCAAAGGCTTCAAGTGATTTCAAGTAATATAAATACTTTTTGAAGTAATTCAATTCATTTTAACAAATATTACGGTATTCCAGAAGATACTAAGTTAATTCCGAAGATTCCAAATACTTCAAAATATTTGAAGTGATTTACAAATATTTTAACATATCTTAAAATAATTTAAAGAGTTTAAGAAACTTCAACAGATTTGAAGACTTTTTTAGTGATTTTAATTTTTTTTAATATTCGTAATGATTTTACAGATTTTACACAATGCATAGAAATTATTTATATTTTTAAGTTACATTTAAATTTTGAAACACTGAATTTTTGTTTAAATACCTTAAAATATCTTTAAAGGTATTGAAATTTGGTATGGTCTTATAAAATCCTTTTGAGCATTCTTGAATTATTTATATATTTCTATAAATGATCTGATTAAAATCACATCAAATTTATTGAAATCCTTAAAAGTCTTTGTGATCCGTTAAACTATTTTTAAATCGTTTAAAATTGTATTCAAATTTCTATAAAATTATTCTTTACAATTCATCAAATCTTTTTAAACTTGTTGAAATCACACAAAATTTCTTAAAATCACTTAAAGTCTGTTGCAATCATTTCAAAATCTTTTGAATCTTTTAAAATCACTTGAGATTGACTAAAATCACATCAAATTTCTCAAAATAATATAAAGTCTTTTTGAAGTCCCTTAAAATATTTTAAAATTCTGAAAATTCTATTAAAGTTTCTTTAAATTATGTTTCAAATGTCTTAAAAGTCATTAAAATTCCTTGAAATTTTTTTAAACACAACACTCAAAATTTGTTTGATATGCCATATTTACATATATAGATTAAATTATTTTTGTTATTTCATATTCATATGTAAGTAAAATTGAAAATAATAAAAACTTACGGCTGTTATCCATTGTAACTGCAACGTAACTGCAACGTATCCCAGAAGTATTCGAAACAATTCTGCTCTCCTTTCAACACTTCCGCTAAACGTCGTCTAAACTCTAAAGATACCGAACGAACTATCGAAGTCAAATGATGTCGTGACAAATGTTGTTGCCGAAAACACCCCTACATTTTTCTATTCGAATATCTGTGTGTGTTGATTCATGTTTGTATACGTTTTACACATTCTTGGTTTCAATTATTTCTGAAAATACATAATATGACCAATTTTATCAAATATTTCTATATTTTATTATCTGCAGTTTTTCTAAAATATAATAGATTGTTTTATAAAAATAATAAATCTAAAATAGAATATTATATAGGTACACCTCGGCTTCGGTCGTCCTGGGAGCATTGCCGCTCGTCGCGTAAAGACCCGAATTGTGCGCATTGGCGCATATACTCCCAGATAACAATGTGCTCACACCTTGCCCGCATGGTGTTTGCACGCGTGTCGAGCGATCGGCACGATGTGAGGGCAAGAGTGCAGACATATGTGTCCTCATATGCGTCGCACGCGTGTCGGCACGTGCGTGCCAGCGTCGTGTTAGCATGCACGTGTTTTGAGTTATAATTATTGAAAACAAGATGTTAAAAATAACATAAGTAACAGAAAATATTGTATGTCGTTTTTAAGAAGAGACTCTTGTGTTGAAAGTTGTTCTTTCACAACTGATGACGCAACAGGTGTTGATTCCAAAAGCGACATACACCAAATTATTCCTGCTACATCTTAAATAATGAATTAGCGAGAAATATATATTTATCTGAAAATATTTTTTTATTTCGAACAATTTAAATTATTCAAAACAGAGCGTTTATTCAACACCTTTGTTTAAAAAACTAAGGGATTTTAAAGAACACTATACTTTTGAATCTTCTATTTAATTACTTTCAATTGTTTTCCAAGTTGCATATTTTTAATCGTTCTACTTCTGAGATTTAAGAACTTAAATCTCAGAAGTAGAACGATTGAAAATGTGCACTTGAAAAACTTGTAGTCGATAATTTTAAATCTGAATATAGTAAATATATTAAAAAATAGTGAAGAAGATATATTGAATTTTTGTATTGCGAAGCATTTTAATAGAAACGTTGTGAGAATCGCCAAGTGACAGTTGCCGATGCTTTGACGTTTAATTTTGAAAGGTCTGTGCACAAATGTGGGGGAAGTACAAAGCCTATAAAATACTTATGGTGCATTTTCATGGAGCTAAAATTTTAGAGTTCAAAAAATTATTTTCAAACAATTACAACTCTTGCCGACTTTGTTATTTGCCTCGAAATTTGTTTTTACTCCAAGCTAATTTTCCGAACCAAAACCCAAGAAAAAATCTTTATTTAATTTTAACAAAAATAATTATTCACTTTTATTTCGACTTTTTGTCTGTGAAATAAACTTGGAAAATAACAAAAATTTGATGCTTACAGCGAATTTGGTCAGAGTTTTATTTTTACACAACTGCTATATTATGTTTTGTAGTAATAATGCGCTTTTTGTGCCGCACTCTTCACCGCACGCTATATGCCGACATTTTTCCCTAAGTACCTGATGAGCATGATAGACGCACGCTGTGCTGCATATCATGCAGACCGTGTGCGGGCACTATGCGGGATTACTTATTACCCTCAGAACGTGCTATCACTGTGCTTGCATTGTTGCCGACACATCGTGCTTGCACGCCATGCGCCCATGTGCGTCCGCATGCATTGTTATCTGGGCTATTTTATGTGACTCTGGTGCATTTACGCGTTTTTATGCGACCGCGTAGAATATCGTAATGTTGTACATTACGATACAGCGGAGTTTAATGTGAAGAGTGATCTTCCGCTGTATCGTAATGTACAACATTACGATATTCTACGCGGTCCCATAAAAACGCGTGAATGCACCAGGGTCACATAAAATTTTCTATAATACTTACATTAGATTATTCTAGTGCGGCAGAGTTGGCCCCTGATGACTGAATAATCCAAATTGGAAATTTTGAATTGAAAAAAATATTATCGTGGGTAATTGCATTTCGCATCTTTTTTTTTACAATAAAATCGTATATTTTTTTATTTATTTTTATATAAATTGCCAAAAACGAGTTTTTTATAGTAAATTTTTTATTTAATTTTTGTCCTCAACTCGTACTAAAATCCACAGTTTTTGGAATTTCTTGATAAATTTAGAGTTAATATTCTTTATAGAATTCTTGTTATGGCAGTTGAACATAGAATTTAAAATGTTTATTTATTACAATATAAACAATTATTTTCTAATCTATTGCATAATTCGTTTCACGAAATGTTTGAGCATTTCGTTTATCGAGGAAAGTTTGAGCAAACAAAAACTTCATGATCAAACATGATCCTGTTGATAAAATCAAGCAATTTAAACTTACAAATATACTTTGCAAGCTAAAATTTCAATAGGTTGACATTCTGTTAATATAATTTCTTTATAACAATTAGATTCGATATCCTGTAAATCATTTATATTCTTTGGATACTTTGACATTCATTTTCGTCGAGAACGGGATTAATTAAGTTATTGATTTGAAGATAAAAAATTATAATTAAAAAATGTCTCATTTTCTCTCTTTGTTTATTTATATAAAAAGTAGAAAATTAAAAAAATAGAAAATCTAATCCATAGACGCTCTTGTGCAACTATCGCTGATCACTTCTAAAAAAATTGAAAATCGGTTAAGAATTATAGGCTGTAGGTGATTTTTAATAGTAGATTCCCGATTCAGCCCACTGTGCGGTCCATATTTGGGCCAAGGTTTAACCGAGTTCGGCCAGAATCGGGCACTCTTTCAAGCAATGGAAATACGTTTGAAAAATCAATTTTTAACATAAAGAAATCGAATCTTCAACCAAATAGATAACTTTGAATCAAGGAGATAAATTTTCAACTAGAGTGATGAATCTTCAACTGAAATAGTTAATTTTACACTTAAAAACATTGATTTTCAACCAAACAGATCAATGTTGGTCTAAAATTACGAATCTTCAACAACCACTTTTTTTTACCATTTGTGACAGCCTTAGTAGATATTTCAACCCAAAAAATTTTTTAATTTATATAAAAAACGGTTGTATTCACCCCAAAAAAGAAGAGTTTTCAACAAAATTGTTGAATTCTCAACCAAAGCAGAATAATTTTTAACCAGAAAGACGATTTTTCAACAAGAAAGGTTTTTGAGTCAGAGGAAAAAGTAAATTCAACTAAATTTATGAATTTTTAATCCAAAAAGGCCAATTCTCTACAAAACAGTTCAATTCTCAATCCGCAGATATGAACATTCCATAAGAAAAGTTTAATTTTCAACCAAATAATAAAAGTTTTTTTATTAACTGTAAAGAGATGAATTCCAAATTAAAGTGATTAATCGACACCTAAAGTGGTATATATAATAATAATAATATATATATAATAATAATATGTATTTAGTTAAAAAAATTACTGTTCAAACAAAAAGAAACAAATATACAATTCCGGAAATTTTTTGGAAAATTTCGAGGAAAGTAGATTCATTTTCAAGCAAACAGTTCCATTTTTATGCAAAACTGGTGAATAATCTAACAAAATAGATGAATTTTCAATGAAATTGTTTAATTTTCACAAATTATGTGCAAAATTGCAACGGCCATACCACGCTGGAAACACCAGTTCCCGTTAGATCAC
>CAKNYM010037089.1:0-13406 GCA_932195095.1 Andricus curvator | reverse complement strand
AAAGTTCACGATCAAATTTCTAAGTTCCGTCGTTAAAAATTTTAAATTTTCATAAAAAATTACATTTCCTGTCATTGCAGAAAGTTGTGAAGTAGTCTAAAACGCGAAAAAACGAAATATTACACGAAGAAAAATTGTAATCGATATAAATTATTTATTTAAAAATTATTTTATTGATAATCCTGTTAACAGTTCGTATATTTTACATTTACATAACGCCGTATAATAAGAAATATTTAATTAGAAAAAGAGAGTTTAAAATTTGGCGTTTTAACTTTTTTGAGCTGTAGCTTATGAGGATGGCTTTTTCATCGAGTTTCAATTCGTAGGTTTAGCGCAATGGTTAAGGTTCCCGACTGCTAGGCGATAGATTTAGGTATAGATATAGGTTCGATCCCCCGTTGCGTTAGAAATTTTATTTGTAATATAATATTTAAAAATGTAATATATGTAATTATGTATTCACTATACACCAGGATCCATTAATATTCAAAGTCAAAATACTCGCAATCAATTAATATTTATTTTTTAAATACCTTTTTTGTCATATCATTAGAGTATAGCAGTAGTGGGTGCTAAAATAAAAACAAAATGCTTGAATGAAATTTTCATTTTTTTAAATTATAACCAATATTCGGACGATATGCAGTCGTATATAGATGCATCCTGAAAACAATTCAGTGATTTTTTATTATTTTTTAAATTAAATCCGGTGATGGCGGCCAAAGTCTGGGCCAGAATTGGCCGCCAAGTGCATACCGGAGTTATCATTCCAGCAATGGCACGATATTGGCAGTCGAGATCGGGTCGATATCAGTACCCATTGCTGAGCCGATAATGGCAGCCAGTAACGCATAAGTGATGGCGGCCAGAGTCTGGGCCAGAATTGGCCGCCAAGTGCATACCGGAGTTATCATTCCAGCAATGGTACGATATTGGCAGCCGAACTTCGGCAATATTTTTGCCGATACTGGGCCAGTGCTGGGCCGTATCTAACTTCGCACTTGGGTTCTGTGAAGAGTAACTTTGCCGATTTCCCATCGTAACGCATATATGTATACGTATATATGCACTGCACGCATTATATACACGATTTATATATATAGATTAGTTCGAAACTTTCGACAACAAAAATTATGTAAAATGTCGATCGATTTGAAAAGGAAAAAATTATTTTATGTATGATTACTGTACTTAATTTCCGATTAAATGTTTCCGAATGAAATTAATGGAATTTTTAATTTGTTTTTATTATCATCTCACCTTATTTAGAACGCAGCATTTATTTACATAACTGATATATAAATAAAAAATAGTTTAAACATCGTAATAATATATCAACTGGAAAATCGAAATCATTATTTTAAGATCAGACAAACGTTGAATAGGGATTCAAATTTAAATTTTTTGCAAAAATAAAATTTGTCTCATGAGATATGGGGATGCTGAATTAGAATAAAAACTGTTTAATACAAAAAAAATTATTCGGTTCCGAGAAATTAATATTAAAGATCGCGATATCACAGTATTATGGTAGATTTTATTGTTGCTAAAAAGCTGAAGAAAATGAAAAAAAAATTTTGTTGTTTCATTAAATGATAGTAATTTCTACAAATATCAAGGTGAAAAGGTTAGAAAAATTATTACTACGTTAAAATTGGTAATCAATTTAAACTAAAATTTTATTACAAATTATTTTTTAATTATTGTGTCAAAAAATGATACGTAGAAAACAATGTATTATTCTACTAAAAAAAATTCTTCCAAATAATATAATATTTGAACCTGGGTGGCTTAATCAAGTACGATCCTAATCATTTTTAGTGTTATAATAAATTAAACATATGATAAGCAGAAAATTCCGTAGTAGAAATAATGTAAAAAAAGTATTATTTTTTATATAATTCTTCAGAATATTTTTTAATTCTGAAAATGTTGTGCAAAACAAAAAAAACAGGATTGAAGTATAAATTGGAGTTATTCATTATGTCTATTTATAATAATTATCTCAATTAATATTATGATAAAAGAGAAAATATTATAAAATAGTTTCTGACAATTTATTTCATTTTGTAAAATGTCAGTGCGCGGTCTGTCTTATAGATTGAGAAGCGAAAATCTGTTGTTTTACTGATAAGCAAGTTATAAGTCGTCCTGCTTTTTAAATTTCAAACGGACCTCCTACACGGAAAAAATTTATCCGTGAAGAAGTCACGAACTTGTAGCTAGGTCTCGGATACGAGATAAAAAAATGAAACATTAAATCCTTATTTCTATGAGAAATATATGGATAAATTTCGAAGTTTCTTACGTACAGTTCGAATTTCCTACGAACAGTTCCTGAAAATTTCAGACTGAAATAAAAAGAGGAAAAATTTTATTTGTGCGATTTAATTTTATATTAATTTATAAATTCGCAACTCAGAAGATTCGAACCTCAAACACTGCTGACTCACCAGTTTCTAAACATAAACCAGGAGTGCGTAAACACGCGCAGCCATCGAGGCCAAAGAAAATAGGCATTATAAAACTTCTAGCCACTCATCCGACGAGCTCGAGGCACACATACGAGCGCACACACGCACCGCGCGTGTATGCGTGGGCCACGTACAGGGAGACTTAGGTCGAGTTCCCAGATTTGTCGGGCAAGCTCGTGAGTGCTCTGAGAATCTTTTCCCAATCACTCGTAATATTTTTGTAATTATTCACGTAAAAAAAAGTGATGAACCGTTTTAGAATTTTCACATCGAGTTCGTCAATCTTTCTCAAAGTTCGCAGGTTATTTACGAAAATACATAAATATCCGACGAATTTTTCTCATATCCGAGACCTAGCTACTAGTTCGTGACTTTTTTACGGATAAATTTTTTCCGTGTAAAAGAATTTTTTGGAGGGGGCCTACACGTTTCTAGTTGTGCCACTGAACTCACAATTTCAAATAGTAAGGCTAACAACCTCGCGCAGTGCTTATTGCAATGCAAAAAAGGAGATCGAACTCACTTGCAAAAGTCAAACGCACAATTCTTTGCTTACTATGAAAATTAGTTATTCATACAGTTTACATGTTCAACTGTACTATTTCAAATAGTTATTGAAGCCACTTGTTCCAGTAACCTTTCTTTTTACAATTTGAAGTAGGAATGCTGACTTTAGGTTTTGTATATTTTGAGATCACTATCTCATTCAGTAACAAAAAATATTTGAATTGTTTCTTGTACAATGCGAACAAGTAAACTTTAAGTTAACAACACATAAAAGAGAATCTAACTATCCACTTCTTTCCGTGTAAATAACAACTGCTGCAATTAGATACAACATTAATCTAGAATGAGAAAGTTCTTTATCAGGTACTTAAGATTATAAAAATATTGAATTAAGCAGAGTGTAAGTAATGGCGTTGGCGGACAGGGATTTTTTAAAATCTGTTTACCAATTATTTCCGAAAATTATTCTCTTGATTTGAATAAAGTTCGGAAGGAAGACGAAGGAATAGAAAGCGAATACGAACCTAAACAAACAATATATGCGGAAGGAGGATCTGTTTCGAAAACTGCAAAAATAACCAGCGTTCATAAAGTAATTTTACTTTGTGTTGTGCCTCAAATCCAAGAAAGTTACAACAACACTTAACTTCTAGTAAATCATACTTAACTTAACAATATATGTTTTCTCTTCGTATCAGACTTAAACTTATATTGCCTGTTATTGGCTTGCAAAGAGCTACCTCCTATCCATGTCCATATTGTTTGATAAGCTTACAAGTGTTGAGATCCAAAGAAGAAACAAAAACAACGAAGAACACGATTTTTGAACTTTTGTAGATTTGAGGCACAGTTCTGAGCAATTTTGTTCCTTCAAAACGAAAAAAGGCCAAAGACTGTTACAGCGTTAAAAATTATCCAGTAATGGAGAAAGATGAGATGAAAAAAGTAATTGAAAAATGTGTTCTACTAGAGGTACACATTTTACAAGGTTTTGTAAACCATGCTTTCTGGGATGGTTTAATTCCTTTTCTAGGGAGAACTGAAGTACTTCGGTGGCACTGATGGCTTATTAGACAACGATGTTCTTCAAAATTGCTCTCCTTTGGATGTTATGCCATTAGAGTCAGCCTTAAAGGAAATAAAAAAAATGTTGAAATGTGTTTTTCGATGAAAAAAAACGGCTCCTTTAATGAAATTTTCAAAAGTTTAAAAAATCTCAGAAAACTATTCAAGGCAGAAACCCTTTCCATGATACTTAAATTACATGTAGTTATTGAGCATTTAGCAGAATGTCTTAGAAATTCAGGAGATGATGAAGGTTTAGGGTTATATGGTCGGAACAGCCAGGCGAGGCTCTTCATCCAGAATATCTTAAGTTTTGGGAAAAGTGTAAAATCAATCATTTAATGAACAGCAGACAGTACCAATTCAATTTATTTGAAGCAGTTGTAGCATTTTTCTCCACGCACTTGTAAAAATGAAATCAATGTTTACTTTTGTGTCTTTCTTGCCCAGAACAAATTTTTCTTTTTCTTTGGTACCAAATACACTTTAAAACCAATACCTGGCTATTACATTATTCACGAATTAACATTTGTTTACAAAAAATTAGTAACCCGCAAATATAAGATTTTTTTGTTGAATATTTAAAAAAAAGGATCAGCTACAATTTTAATTTGCATGGTTATTAGTTACTAGAACGGTGTGAAAAAATACCACATAGTCCGTTTCCTTTGACATTTTTGTTTAACCCATTTTTCATTCAGGGTCGCCGTGAGTAAATAGGGTATAAACTTACTGAATCGATTTTGTTGAGTACAATTTTAAAACGGAAATTTATTTTTTTGTGAGAAAATGTATGTGCTTGCAGAGTGATTGCACTTGATTGCGCAGGATTTCAAGGTGAATTCAGGTGATTGCACTTGATTTCACGTGATTTTAGGTTGAATTCAGATAACAGCAGAGTCACTGCAAGTGATTGCAAGTGATTTCAAGTGATTGCAAGGTGATTGCAATAACTTTTGTACACTGATTGCAAGAGTTATGTACGTCTAGTTTTGAGCGAACTCAGGCGTGAAGGTATTCTGCAAAAATTGCTGAAACTGAGACTTTATTCCCATGCTGAAGCCGCTTTGTTTGCGAGACATAATGCTGTGTGGCGACTTGTTCTTCAAAGAGTTACCAAGCTCCGACGTGTAACAAAGGAAACTGCTTTATGAATTTCGCATCAGCTCCGTTTCTTTATCTACAATTGCTTTGACTCCCAAGGGAAAAAGTTATAATTGTAATGTAAGCGAGATTAATTTCGCATTGCCTTCATTTCTGCGCTGCAATACATTTGCACTGCAATACACTTGCTTATCACATTTGTAGATTAAAAGCATCATGTCCAAAAAAGATAAAACATTTTCAGAAACTTCATTTTCAAAATAAAGCACATACATTCAAGAGTCATAGAAACCAGTTCTTACATTCTCATGATCAATGAGAAGGTACTACCGCTACATTATTAGAAAAACAGATATACAGATCATTTAAAAATTGTACATACAGAGAAAAATTATTGCGGAAAAGTTCCGCAAGATTTGCGTAAAGCTGAGGTATAGAATCATTCGGGGGAAGTTCAAGATTATTTCGCTAAAGTTAAAAACTATTTTTGTGTTTATTGAAAAAAACATTTGAAGGTCTTCTATTACCTTTGAAAGAATACCCAAAGTTGAGTAAAATGAACGATTGCTCGAGGGGAGTTGGGAGGACAAACATAGCGTAAAGGGTGTGACTGATTTTAAGTCAAATATTCTAAAAAGAACAAAGTTATCAGGTTTCTTAGCGCAGTGGTTAGAGTTTTCAATTTTAATCATGAGAGTCCAGCGTTCGAGTTCTGGTAACGAATTAACTTTTTTTTCTCGATAGAACTCGTTTTACTCAACTGCACTTGAAATTTTCCTCAAGCGCCTCTATGTCCCAGCTTTATGAAAATGTTGCGAAATCTTTTGTAATCAATTTTCTCCGTATACGAATTAATTTCATATTGTGTATATTACGAATTTTCCTAACTGGCTCAGCTGAGAATTTAGTCGAAAAACTCCGATTCGACTCACCGCGTGGGCCATGAGTCGAATTTTACCAACCGGCTCAAGTTTAGATTGAGTCGAATTATTCGAAACCGACTTCAGTTAAGATTGAGTAGAGTTTTATTTATACTTTTATACCAAAGCACTTCGATAGGCTTGATGCATTTAAATGTACTAAATTGGTTTTTAAAAGCGATGAAACTAAGTGAACGCATCTTTATATCATAATTAAATTGATGTATTAATGTAGAAAACAGAATGTTTACAATACCGAAATTTCAACTTCATGAAATTAGTGAATTCCCGACATTTCTATTCACTAAAACTTCAGATTCCAAACCTTTTTTATCTTTTAGAAAAATATCCTATTTTATATCGTGCATACTGCACACTGCATAGATTTAAATTACAAAGAGCTCTCCAAAATGTTGAACCCTGCAATTTCGGCAATTTTATAATTTCGTCAATGAGGTTCTTTTTAGCCGTTGAGGTCACTATCCATCACACGTACCCTTTATGCGCGTATTTTGAAATGCCTCTACAACTAATAAGGTTTTCTTAGATAATAAAATAGGGAAGTCACATGAAATGTGGACAATAATTCTTAATCACATTTTCAAAGTGTCCAGAATGTTTTTGTATCAAATAGATTTCGAATTTTACAGGTATATGTGAGAAAGATAGGTAACATGACCTCACTCTGTGTTTTATTATTATATTATGATTGTCATGTTCATAAAGTATAAAGTTGATAGTTATGCATTGCTCGACTAAGAATAGTTTATTCCAAGAATATAACTCAGGAATAAATATATGAATAAATAGAAAGATAAATTGCGACTTAGAGGTGACTCATTGAAAGAAAAG
The DNA here is from genome assembly GCA_932195095.1 of Andricus curvator. NCBI lineage: Eukaryota > Metazoa > Arthropoda > Insecta > Hymenoptera > Cynipidae > Andricus > Andricus curvator. Next base: position 6,481 of record CAKNYM010037089.1, on the reverse strand, counting down.
AAAAAAAAAATAGAGTCGAAGCTATCAATAAGGCCGCTACGAATAAGGCCGCTTCCCCTCATCCTTGCTCGAACTCGCCGAGACGCTTCGCCCACTCTCACGCTGACTTCGAAATTCCAGTCAGCCGTTACCAATAGTGCCGCCGTAGTAATCGCAATTTTTATGGTTTTTAGGAGAGTTTTTTTATATTATCCAAATATATTGAATATTAATTATGATATTTTATCATATTTTTCGATATTATAAAATTCATAATATAAAAAAAACCTCCTAAAAACCATAAAAATTGCGATGTCTACGGCGGCACTATTCGTAGCGGCTGACTAGAATTTCGAAGTCAGCGTGAGAGTGGGGAAAGCATCTCGATGAGCTCGAGCAAGGATCAGGGGAAGCGGTCTTATTCGTAGCGGCCTTATTGATAGCTTCCAATGTATTTGCAGGACCGGTAAGTTGTGTTTTGAGTTTAGAGCTGATATTTACATTCTTTATAAATAAATATTGTATTAAGAATATTTAAATTCCCTACCAAAAGGAAATCTCAGGAACATCTCAGGCAAAAATGTCGCGCTGCGTCATAGCAATTTCAGTGAATTATCAATCTCTATTTGAATGATTTCTTATCTAGAATTTGCCTGAAAGATTTGGTTCCTTTTTTTATGTTTCAATTTATGGCGCTCTATTATATATTTATATATGTAAAGTAATGTCCTGACGGTTAATCTAACAATGCTATCTGTTTTTACGCATCTCGTATAGTTTACGAGATAATTATAAAACATGATGTATTTTATACTTATTAACGCAAATTTTGTACGAATGGTCCGCGGTCTAAACCTGTTAACTGACATTTCGGAAATTTTACACGGCGAAGAAAAATCGTTGTTATTTTTGAAATTTTCAATATTTTTTTAAAACATAGAATGTTTTTTGTTCATTTAATAGAGAAAAATAATACACGTTAGCTTTGTAACATTTAAATCATAATCAAACGTTATATGACAAGTAAAAGCTATACATATGTTATCTAAAAGGGGTCCAGCGGTCTAAACCTGTTATCTGCAGTGTTCGTTCAACGCGTTTTGCGTTGTTTTTCAAGCTGCGGACAAATTTTATAAATCAAAATGTTTGGAATCGCTTGCCGAAAATATATGTGCTTGCAAAAATTAAAAATAGTTTATTGCAAAAGTTTGCTGAGTGTTAGTAATTGAGACGCGTCGCTCACTTTCGTCTTTACAGCGATCTGTAGACGACGAATTCAAAGATGACGTGAAAGTAGCCACAAATAACTTTCGACGGACACATACACTTAACTATCCATGCAATGACATGTGTCTCACTGCCCTATTCTACGAGTAAACTGAGCCAATTTGAGAAAAAACACGGAGTTCTCATAAGGCGCCATAAGCCAAAGATATTAATTTCAAAGATTGCCAAAGATATTTGGTTCAACCAAAGATATGCATTTTCAACTAAAATGATGAATTTTGAATAAACTTCCGAAAAGGGTGTACCTCCGATTTTCTTCGGGCTCCGTATACTTATGTATTTTGACACGCTGATTACAACAATGATAGTGAAAATTGGCGACTAGTCCATTTTCACTGTGAAAACATGAAAAAAACATAAAAGCACCTTACATTATTCTTGTAAACAGTCACAGAGGTGCCTTCCCGCCCCCCCACGAAGCGCTGGAAAAGGTGTAGGGGTGCGATCTTATAATATTTCAGTGATCAGTCACAGGGGTATGTTAAAGGGGAATGGAAAAGAGATACGGCAAAGGGAAATGGTAAAGAAAAATGGTATGGTAAAGGGGAATGGTAAAAGGAAATGTTAAATGGAAATGGCAAAGGGAAATGGTAAAAGAAAATGGTGAAGGGAAATTATAAAGGGATATGGCAAAGGGGAATGGTAAAGGAAAATGTTAAAAACTACTCCCACTCCGAGTCCTTCCTCGTGGGAGTGGGAGTAGAGCTACCCCCACTACTAGAAAGAGGTCAGCGTGGGAGTAGCGCTATCCCCACTCCGAGGAAAGAATCAGAGTGGGAGTGGCGCTACCCCCACTACGTGAAAGAGCTCGGCGTGGGAGTACCGCTACCCACACTCCGACGAAGGACTCAGAATGAGAGCAGAGCTCCAGCGAGGAATTAGCAAAACACATTACTCGCAGTGAATTTACTCTTTCTTGTCTCAACCTATTTGAAATCCACTCTCTGCCTGTAGCAGCATAGATTCTCTATACATCATTTACAAGCGTTCTTTACTCGTCGCTGACGTCTAAATTAAAGAAAATTATGGATAGAAAATACAACATTTTTAAATTGAGCATAATTTTTCAAAGTCGAGAAAAAACCCTCGATTGGTTACGCGAAATGGAACTTATTCCACGCGAAAGGTACTGCTCTAAACACGAAAAGTATTGCGTCCCTTAGAAACGTACCTAACATGTGGTAAATTTTTTGGCGAAAAAAATGGCAAGTACCGACACAGTTTTACGGTAGCAGAAGATACATGGTTTGAAAGATGCCACATTTCTGCAGCAGCTTGTATGCTAATAACATACAGCTTTGCAATGAATTACAATTTTAGTCAAACTATTCGAGAGAGCAGTATTATTGAAGATCAAGAAGTATCTACGGAAACTGTCTCAGATCGTTTTTCTTACTGTAGAGAAGTTTTGTATGAATGCTCTTGATCAAGCATTTAAGGAGGAAGGTCAAATTGGAGGTATTGGCGAAATTGTCGAAATCGACGAATGTAAGATCGGTCGTCGAAAGTACGAAAGAGGGTGTGTTGTAGAAGGTTCATGGACCTTAGGAATGATTCACCGGGGATATGCACATAATTATCGCTTGGAAGTTTTCCCTGATAACAAAAGGGATAAAAACACATTAATAGCTCTAATACAAAAGCATGTAGCTCCCGGCACTGAAATCCACACGGATTGCTGGAAGGGCTACGTGGATTTAGAGAACTACGGTTATGTGCATAAAACTGTGAATCATTCCGAAGAATTTGTGGACAACAGTACCGGGGCACACACGCAAAATGTTGAATCCTCCTGGCGTTGGATGCGTCGATTTTCATCCCGAGGTGGAATTCAGAAAAACAATTTAGCCAATCACCTTTGCGAATTTTTGTGGCGGCGTCGCGTCAAGAAACTAGACGCTGATCCTTTCCTTCAGTTAATTGAAGACATAAAACTTTGCTATCCTGGTAAAAACAAATGAACATTTTGTTTATGAAAAAACTAAAAAAAAAAACATTAAAAATATTTAAAAACTAAAAAAAATAACAAAATCTAAAAAAAAATATGCTCTTCAAAATACTCCAACCTTCTCTTGGTGAAGAGCGTGAGTAGGCACCCAGCCGAAACTAATGGATGTATGCATTTATATATTTTATGTATTTTTTAACATGAAAATCGATTTGCACCGGACTCTCTTTAGAGGAACGCGCGATCGCACGCGTTTTATGAATTCCTAGAATTGCTGGTCCACGCAGTTTCTCAGGGGGCAGGCGACTCCGCCTCTGAAGGGACGCAGAGCAGCTTCTACTCAGTCAAGTAGATTGCGCAATATTATGGAAACGGTTCAGGCGGGCCTGAATGTTTAGGTTTCGATGTACGCGCTTAATAAACAAGGCTATTTGCAGGAAACCTCCGAGATTGTTTCTCTAAAGAGAGTCTGGTGTACTACTGATTTTATGGAAAACTGTCATTCCAATAAAAAAATGCTTGCAACAAAAAATGTGTATTTCGATTATATCTACAACTTTGTTTGAAACATTTTTTTGAATTTTGCATATTAGCTGAGATAAACCCAAAAAACCATTATTTTTATGGTTTTTTTGATGATTTCACCATGAAAATAAAATTTGCGCCAATTTTCACTATCATATTCATAATCAGCGCGTCAAAATACATAAGTATCAAGCCGAAACTAATGGATGCATGGACTTATGTATTTTATTATTTTTTTTAACATGAAAATCGATTTACTACTGATTTTCTCAGAAATTATCATTACTATAAAAAATGCTTGAAACATAAAATGTATATTTCGATGAGATCTACAACTTTTATTAAAAACATTTTTTTGAATTTTGAATAACTACTGAGATAAATGCAAAAAAACATGATTTTATGGGTTTTTTATGGTTTTCACCATGAAAATCAAATTTGCGCCAATTTCCACTATCATATTCGTAATCAGCGCATCAAAATACATAAGTATACGGAGTCCGAAGAAACTCGGAGGTCCACCCTTTTCGGAAGTTCACCCCGAACTTTTAACTAAAAAAGATAATTTTTCAACAAAATAGTCGAAGTTTCAACTGGAATAGTTAAGTTTTCAGTAAAAAAATTAATGTTTAGACATAATAAAAAACGAATTCTTAACAAAATAGCACATTTTTCAACCAGAGAGATGAATTTTAAATTATAATGATGAATCTTCAAACAAAAAATTAATTTTTAACAAGAGTTTCACTTTCAACCATAAATTTTCGTTCTATATTTAAGCGAAAAATGTAGTAGTTGATATTTCAATAAAAAAAGATTGTAATTTAAAAAACAAATAGTTGAATTCAACTAAAAAAGAAGACTTGGCAACATAAGTTATATTTTTAGCCAAGAAAGATATAACAACGTTCAACCGCAGTTAAAACTGTCAAACATTGAATCCAAGCTTTTAGGTTATCTCATCGAAAGCAGATAACTTTACTTGTATATGGAGAAAAGGAATTTAATTTAATACGTAGTAATCATAGAGTAAATGACATATTTTTAACTTACTTTAAACTATAAATATGAGTCTTTACTTACAATCGTTAGACAGCTTGAATCAATTTCTGCCTTTTTTCTCTTTACCAAGCTCAGCTTGGAAACCGATAAAACGGCAATTCCGGATTTTTACTTTCTGTGTGAGGACCTTCCACGACACAACAGTACCTTCGACCCATACTTCAAATGAAACTAATTTCAAAACAATTACACTAATTAATGCCGGCACGTACTTGTTTCCATACGGTCGTGCATATGACGTCGCTTTCCGGTAATACGCATAACTGCCGCCAGGGTCCCAGACTGGCGCCACCGTATAGCTTGTGTGGTTCTCTTATTTTAATTGTTAACATGGTATCCCTAACTGTAGATGGGTTAGAAAGATCCTCACTCGATTCAGGAATATTGCAATTATCATGATTAAAAATTCCAGTTTCAATTAAAAATAGCCAGAGAACAATCATGTCGACTGAATAAGCAAATGCGTCAATAATAGCCTGGATTGGTCTGCGGTGAATTGGATTCATTTGTCCGAAATAAATTATTTACTGCATATACATATTTCAATACGTCTGGTAAAACCCCGTGATCCAATAGTTGAAGACTCAGAATCAATTTTTCATAACCCTATTCAAGAATATCACTCTCATTTTTTTCGGCAAGTTCCGTGTGAAATAAATATGAACATAAATCAACAGATGCATTTAATGAATAAAAACGATAATAATAGAATCTACATATGCGCTGACACTGGATGGAATTCGTCTGAAATGAAAAGGATAAGCGCTTGTCGTTTACTTATTCACATTTACACAGTTTATGTGTGAAAGTTTAAGTCTATTGACGTGTACTACTGCGGGTTGGCCTCTCCAGTTTTTATTTCTAATGGATTAACTTTCCGATCGTGATATATTTTTTACTTTTCTTTAGCCTCAATTAAATTTTGTCACGCATGAGTTCTCATTTCATATAATTTTTTGTTATAGAATTCGTTTAATAATCGTCATAAGTTTGTAATTTTTTTTTCTACATTCTCATCTCAATGAAAAGGTATTGGTTTTATGTGAAAATGACTTTCGCGAATTCCATCAAATGTCGAAGTTTTGAGGCCCCCTGAGCCAGAACAAATAGCTCTTACGTCGGTGTCTGTCTCTCGTCGAGTGGCGGGATGGGTACCCAGGGGCGCGTCCGGCGACACAGCCACTGGGGTGACAACGGTTTGGCCTTTAGTATACTCTTTTAGTGTCCTGAACTGAACATCAAGTTTGTTAGCCAGCCATTTTGGATGAAAATTCAAAACGTTAAAGCATTTTAAAAATTTTTGAGACTACTTATTTTGAAGATTTGAAAATTCTATTTATAGAGGAGTCAACTAAGGTTTATACCTCAGAACCCGGCGGCTTTTCACCGATATTGATCAAACCTTCTGCATTGTTTTGCTCAATATGTCTAGTGAAATTAAGAAAAATGTGTAGACAAATTTGGAAATCCATTTTTTTTTTAAATTTCCAAAAATCGTTTAAAAAATTGAATAACTTGAATAAATTGAGTCCTAAAGTAACAAAAACACTGTGTATATGTATATTTGGGTTTCTGATTATGAATTTAAGGTAAAAAATTCGAAATGGCGGACCAAAAGTTTTTAACGTTTATATTTACAAAATAAGTGCGATCAAACATATAAGAAATATCTCGAGATTA
>CAKNYM010037088.1:0-15327 GCA_932195095.1 Andricus curvator | reverse complement strand
TTTTACATAAAACCAATACCTTCTCATTAGAATGAGAATGTAAAAATTCACTTTTTTCGGATACCCACCCAAATTGTTTTCCCTCAGCTCAAACGATTTGAATAATTTTAGTATTTTCTCTCCGCCCTAATACTGACCAAACCACAAATTTGAATGCACATCAAACCTCAAAACAAACTCCGGAAAGAAACGAAGGTAAAAAACGCCGCCAAATGATGCCTTTCTTACTAGGATTAAATATAAAATTATAGTAGAAATATATATAAGGAATCGCAAACAAACAATAGAATGTTGTGAGATCACTAAAAATCGCCAAATGCTATTAATGAATAAAACACTTTTGTCATTACTAGTTTATAATATTTAAGTTATTCATCTCCCAGAAGTAAAATATCGTCAATGATAATAAGAATTATAAATGTGTTATTACAAACATTTCTTCAAAATGCTCACACTAAATTTTCTCTTTTAAATGCTTATTTTAACCTTAAAATGAATTAAAATATTAAATGAATAAATTTAATTTTACTACCTAATTTTTATTTCCTAACTATAAGTCTAGATTCCATATGAAATTCTTTCTTTTTAGACGTGTCGTCCATATTTTCATTATTATTTATTCTTGGAGATATCTGATATCCACGGTTTAATCATGTGAAGTTTTATTTGATTAGCTTTAACCGTCTCAAAATAAAACTTGCTCATGTTATTAATGGAGAGACTTAATTGCCCGCAATCATAATAAAAGAAATCCTCGCGCTGTTGAAACATTATATGTTTAACTTTATCTTTGTGTATATAATACGTGCCTTTTAAAAAATGGACTATTATAAAAAAGCAGTGTTGTACTCAGAAAAAAATTTGTACATTCATAAAAATCGTTTCATTGATTGCATTTGGTTCATTTAAAAAAAGTTAGGTTAAGCGAATAAAATGTATGGTAAATCGAAAGAATTAGTTTTTATTTAATTAACCGAAGCTTTTTTTTGATATTTTTGTTGATTTTACACTGAAAAAAAAGAATAGTTCCGATAAATAATAAAAAAACTTTTGAGACGACTATTTTAGTTTGTAAAGAATGGTACAGCTGTTAAGTTAGTTGTAAGAACTATTTTTTTAGATGGGCCGCGAATAGTTGTAGTTACTATCTAATTAGGTAGAAAAAAAACTTTAGTTTGCCAGACTTCTACCCTGCAAAATAAAAACGCCAATTGTTATGAATTGGAAATATTAAAATGACGATTTTGTAAAGCTAGAAAGAATAAGTAACAATATTCTAGCTCTATAAACGCTCTCTTCTAAAATAGAATAATTTCGTAGGCTAAGAATAGATAGATATCACTCCCTCCCTTTTTATGATAAGGGCAGGCCTGTATTCATTCATCGCGGGACCGACCCGGCAGAGCCTCGGCCCCAAAGTTATTCCTTGTCTGACTGCTACGGCGTCAACTTGTGTTTCATTCAAATAAACTACCTGACCAGATCTACGAATCTGCCTCAGGACAAATTATATTAAAGTCACTTTTTATTCAAACCGTCATAATTTGCAATTAAAACCTTTTGTGGAGACTCTGTAGTGAATTGATTACCATTGATTCCAAATGCAAAATCGATTCTCGAAACTGTATAGATCCCCGACACCACCCTGGTCAGAGTCCTGTAACCTATCATGAAAATAAAGAAAACCCTTTTGGAATTTTGAAGCCTAAAAATAATAAATACACAGTTCATGAGGATTATCCCTACTCCATAAATTTAAAAATATACTATAATGTGAGAGAAGTACAAAGACCGAGCGCACAGCGTGATGTAAATACTTTTTTATGGTAGCCGCACAAAATGAGCGTGTTCTACTGCTTGCGGGTTAACCCTAAACTCTTCCTTTTCGAGTGGCGTAAGCGGACGCATATATAATACGTATAGTGGCTAGCCTGCCGGCGCCGGCAAAGTTGCTCGTTGCCGGCTGTTTTTGTCCTCCCGGGTGTGAAGTTCCGAAAAGCGTGTAGCGATGTATTTTTATGCACTAATTAAAAATATGTATATGAAAATTGCAAAAAAAAAACCAATTTTCAAGATGAAAAATTTAAAAAAAACAACGTTTCAAAGAAAAATGTTATGTTTACAACATTAAAAAAAGGAAGAGTTTGACCAACCTCATTTCCCTTTTGTTTCCCATTTTTTTTTTTTTTTTTTTTTTTTTTTTTTTTTTGTAGAGAACCTAAAAAACGGTAATACTCACTAAACTCCCCTCCTCTTCCTGCCAACCCATGTCCTCGGAACCGCTTTCGCATTACTTCAAGGACATGGGGTAAGGCCACTAAGCCGTGCTTCGGCTTCCAACTTCACGTGCCAGCTTGGCATTCTTCAGATTTTCATCCAACCAGGATGCACGCATCGTCCTCAGTGGTGTGGTAAAACCACACAACGGGCTCGTCGGCCTTCGGCATCCTGGTTGGGTATATCAAATTAGGCAGCGCGTCCTTGAGGCCTCTTCACCGAAGCCGCCTCTCGAAACGCCCTGCATCTCATCGTCCCCGGCTGATGGTCAGTCCGGGGCTCTCCTTCTGTTGCAGCGCAGAGGAAACACTGCGGCGCACGCCGCAGCCCTATGGCCCTCTTTGCCACATCTCCAGCAGGCCTTTGTCCTGTCTGGACCCCTGCAGCCCGCCGCCATGTGGCCAAAGGCCAGGCAGCGGTAGCACCGGGGAACCTCCGTCTTTTTCTTGACTCTACAGGACACCCATCCTACCTTCAGGTGTCCTGTTCGAAGGAATCTTGACGCCAGTTCTTCTTTAAGTTCCACAAAAGCCCTCAGATTACCTCTATAGGCTTTCTTTGTGAGGCTTACCTTAACCTCTCCAACAGCGTCCCCAAAGTGGCTTCTTACAGCCGCTTCGACTTCTTCCGCAGCCGTTACTGTGTCGAGGTCCAAGACCTCGACTTCGACACGAGTGACGAGTTCTCGCACTCTACCCTCCTCACCCACAGCCTCCTTAATGGCAGCTGACTAGATTTCACCGTTCCTAGTTTCCCTGACCCCCCTGATTTTAACGCCAAGAACGTCAGGGTTTACCTTCTCTTTCAGGTCTCTAAGGACTTGAGCGTAACTCATAGCCTCGGCCGGTTTGATAACAACCGCCTCGGGCCGGGCTCGTTTCTGCACCTTCTTCACCTGCTTCCTGATATTTGTGTCAGGCCTGGTCTCTCCGTCTGGCTTCTTCGAAGTCGAGGACGCCACAGTGGTAGTGCGGGTCCTCGGCTTCTTTGTCGCCGGTCTGGGTGCACTTGCCTCGACGGGACTCATAGAAGGCTCCCTTTCTCGCTAACCAATTTGGGGATGGGTAGCCTCCACAGCTTCTTCGGTTTGAGTCCCGCTTTGGCTTGTGTCCTTACTCGTATTCACCATCTTTTTTTACTTCTTTGCTACTTCCCTTCCAGCGTATTTTAACGCTCTTTGGTAAGACGCACCAACAGAGTTTATAATGAATTCCAGTTTCATCAAAACATGCCTCGCTTCAGAAAGTCCATGCCTGATTGGCATGAACATATTCCTCTTCGTGTCGCAGAAAGCCTGCATCTTCGCCAAAACATCCCTGAACTTGTTTACAAGTTCTTGGCACTCCTTCATATCGTTTGCCGCTCACATTTGTCTAGCTTAGCCAGCGTCTTTTGACTCATGTCAAGCGCCTCCACCACGTCAAATTCACCTCCCAACTCCTCACACACACTTCGATTTTTATTCTGTAGATTCGCCATTAGATTCCCACGAGTAGCTAGGGAAGTGTAGGTCCACCCCCGCAGAGCCCCGCATGTGGGGGTAAGGTCTCAATACTCTAGGAGGCGACCTGGTATCCTAGAGACACCGTTTGGAACACCACACCCTGGTGCCATGCAGTCTTCGCACGGTTGTTAACGCCTTGACTTAGAGGGTTATATACAAGGTGTCCCAGACTCAAGTGTCCGGACTTATATGGCTGTATAAACATTAAAAAAAAAATCCAAAATTCCTTTTCGAAAAACATGTTTTCAAAAATCAGTTGGAGTTTCAATTTTTGTGTTAATAAATATTTAAGCTGGACCAATCAGGAGCGCGGTATAAACAGTCGCGCGTACCCGAGCGTGATTTCAACGCAGTGTTATTGAAGCGAGCGCTGAGGTGGGGTTAGCGAGGGGAGAACAGCAGTCACTACACTACGTTGGAATCCCGCGCACGTATGCAAAACTGTTTATACCGCGCTCCTGATTGGTCCAGCTTAAATATTTAATAACTCAAAAACTAAAACTATAACTGATTTTTGGAAAAGGAATTTTTGAATTTTTTTAAAAAGTTTATGCAGCCATAAAGTCCGGACACTTGAGCCTGGGACACCCTGTATATTATAAATTATTCTACCAAAAACTGATGTATTTCGATGCGCTGATAACGAACATGGACATGAAAATACCTGCCAAAATAATTTTTAATGTTAAAACTTGGAAAAATAACGTTTTTTTGTGAAATTTAAACGCTATCGGTACCGGTAAAAAGCATATTTAAAGCATACGGAAGGGACTGTCACGCATTTTTAGAGTAAAGCCATGTAATTTAAGTTATTTTGTTAGTTTTTGGCTTTTGACGCTTTGGATGGAACGTTCTATGTAAATATCACACTTTATTGTCGATTCGCGACTCAAGAATTACGATTACGACCCGTGGAAGCGGGAAGGCACCCCTGTGACTGGTCACAAAAATAATGTTGGTCAAACCCCTACCCCTTTCCAAAGTCACGTGGGGCGAAAAGCATCCCTGTAACTGGTCACAAAAATAATGTTTTATATTTATTATACACAATTCGTGTAATTTCAATGAAATATCGATCATTTGCCTAAACGATCCCAACTTTAGCGGGTTGACCTACTGCGCTTACGTTGCGCAGTGCGTTTATTGCCTGCAGGTCAAGCGTGATTCAACATTAATATTATATGTTTTAGACCGTGACGTCAACTAGCAAGACGGCCGATACCGAGGGTCAAACAATAACACTAGGCACATGGGACGAAACTTCATTTTTCAAAATATTTTCGTGAAAAATAATTTCTTACCATAAGCGTTTCTTAATATTCTTTTGTTTTTCAAAATCTATTCAATCAAATAATAAAATCGATAATGTTTCATTCTAATATGTAGCAATTTCCGTAATTTAAATGGATAATCGGTTCTGTTTAACGAAGTTCCTATTCACACCGGAAATAGGTGTAAGGTTCTGAAGTCCAACATTATATAGCAGGTATCATTTGCGCTTGGTTGCGCCGACTCGAAAAGAGACATCACGTTCAATCCCCCATCAGCAAAACACACTTCACATTTTGCACGTCTCTAAAAAAAATTACAGTACATGCCATGGAGGAGAGTCGCCTTCATGGCTCGTTCCAAAAACACTGCCCTCATCATGAAAAGACGTATATATCGAGAGCGAAGTGCGAGAACCAACATTCTCAATGCTAACTAAGTAGCAGTGCCATTATTTACTGACTAAAATAGTCGTCCCAACAGTTTTATTATTTATACCAACTTTTCTTCTTTTTCAGTGTAAAATCAACAAAAATATCAAGCAAAAGCTTCGGTTAATTAAATAAAAACCAATTCGTTCGATTTACCATACATTTTATTCTCTTAACCTAACTTTTTTTAAATGAACGAAATGCAATCAATGAAACGATTTTTATGAATGAACAAATTTTTTTCTGAGTACAACAATGCTTTTGTATAACAGTGCATTTTTTAAAAGGTACCTATATATATACAAAGATAAAGTTTAACATATAACATATAACAGCGTAAGGATTTCTTTTATTATGATTGCGAAAAATTAAGTCTCTCCATTTATAAAATGAGCGAGTTTTATTTTGAGACGGTTAAAGCTAACCAAATAAAACTTCTCATGATTATGCCACGGATATCAGATGTCTCCAAAAATAAATAATGATGAATGGTTGTAAGATCCATAAATATGGTTGCAAAACCACAACAAATAGCAAAATATAGGCCAACTACAACTGTGGTTCCTACAACCACATAGCTGTTTGTATAAGAGACTGAAGTTGGGGCCAAATGTCGAGGCCCCTCACTTCTTTTAACTGCAACTCGCACAAAAAAAAAAATCTCTTAATTTTCTAATACGAAGCACCTGAAAGCTTAAGGTATTTCGAATTCAAAGATATGATTTTTTCATCCTAAAAATTTTTTGTCAATAGTTAGAGGGCAAAACATTAAAAAAAAACAGGATTTTTCGGCCTCCTTTTTCGAGAGTCAAATTTTACCTATTCCTAGAAAGAGGGCGACGTTAGAAAAAATCTGAAAAAATTCAATTATTCTTACAACATTCATAAATGCCAGTAAATTTTTCAAAATTCTGAAATATTCAATAATTTACTTTTTACGGTGATTTATTTAGAAAAACTTTCTCTTGAGAACGAATGAAGATAGGAAGCCGTATGATGGCTCTAAATGTGCAGTTTTGTAATGCAAGTGCAGTGCAGTAATTAGGTTTATGATAAAATCATTCTTACGCAAGAAATGTAATTTTGAATATTTCTGACTTTAATCAGTGCAGGCGTGTGGCCAGCACAGCGGGACAAGTGGCAGAAAAAAAGTACCCTTTCAATGATGATATTAACGGAGTCGGCTTGCTTCTGGAGTTACTACTGTCATTGGAAGGGTACATTTTATCTAACTACTTGTACTATTGTACCGGACGACGCGCCAACAATGATTAAAGCCCGAAATATTCAAAATGAGACATATTTCTTGCGCAACAATGATTTAATCATAAATTTAATTATTGAACTGCACTCTCATCACAAAACTGCACATTTTGAGCCATTAAACGGCTTCCTATCTTCATTCGTTCTCAAGATAATGTATTTGTAAATAAATCCCCGCAAAAAGTAAATTATTTAATATTTCAGAATTTTGAAAAATGTGTTGCATTAAAGAATGTTAAAAGAATATCTGTGAACTTTTCCAGATTTTTCCTAACGTCGCCCTCTTTCTGGGAACAGGTAAAAATTAACGCTTGAAGGAGGCCGAAAACCCCTGTTTTTTGGGATGTTATGCCCTCTAACTATTGACAAAAAGTTTGTAGGATAAAAGTGATCAGATCGTTGAATTCGGAAGACCTTAAGCTTTTAGATGCTTCATATTAGACAATTCACAGATTTTTTTGTGCGAGTTGCCCATATTTTACTATTTTGTGTGGTTGTGACAACCATACAGTTTTCTCCGTGTAGCTATAAGAACCAATAAATGCTTTACTAATAAAAATACCTACCAACCAACAATAAAAATACCTACCCAATTTTTTTTAGATTTCACCAAATACTGCTTCCATTTAAACAAATGTTTTAGTTGCATCCACGAAATTATTTATACTCTTTCAATCGACTGAAACTGTCGATGACTTGAATCCAATTTTACTAACCGAAAGTTTTTTCTAGGTCAAATCAATTATATAAAATAGTATAATGTTTATTCAATCCGGCATATTACCAGCTTCAAAGAAGAAAAACATCTTTTTAATTTCAAAATTGTAAAAATACACACATAACAAAAATTTGTGATGTTCAGTATTCAAATAAAATGACCGCACCTCGAAAATTAGATAAACGAAAAACAGAAGCAGGTGAAAATCGGAATACAAATTTGCATGTTTAACCGATAAGGTTTACGAAAGCAAACTTATTACTTACCGTAGCCCGGGGCGAATCGATACACTTTTTTCACAAACCATAACTTAGACATGATGTAGGAAGTGCTTAAATTGTCTCAAAGGGTCTAGCCCGAGGTCTAGCCGGGTAAGCATGGCAAATCGGCCCCCGCTCGTATCAGGCTGAAATTTATGTCAAATGTTCATCCTGAGGTAGCAAAAAACTGCGAAGAATTTCAACCTTCAAAATGCATTTGTTGGAAGTTATGGAGGGGGAAAGAAAAATGAAAAAAGGGTTTTTTCTCAAAAACCGCTTCACCGATTTTTATGAAAAAACTTTATGTAATGGAGAGATGAGACAATTTACTAAAAAAATCAAGAGAATTTTATCGCCAAAATAACAAGTAAAAGAATGTGATGAATTGATCAGAGTGGCGCGCCATAGTTAAATGGCAGTCTACCGGTATTGTTAATTGGTATAATTGTTGCCGATGAGTCGGGTTAAAAATTTACGTGTGTACTAGTTTCCACACCACCCGATAGGTGCAGTACTCGGCGCATTTTTTTTTTTTTAGTGACTACTGGCTTGTATTTTCTACAAAAAGTGGAAATCTGAATTTCATTGAAACAGATAACAACATTCTAAGACATTACAAAACACTACAAAGAATTGCAATCTTATTTTCATGAGTGTGGTACCAAAGACCAATCATATCATTGAGATGAAGAGGATTAAGCCTTCTACTCTATTTGAATAAAGCTCAGATACGACTAACGCTTTCAGCGCATCAGTTGCATTAGGTTGCGTCATCTGCGTTGAAGGCCACTGCCAACAATTCCTGAAAACGTGCGTAATTCCAGGTTCCAGTGTATTCATTGTTTGTGGCAAATACATGCCAGCAATTCAGTCATGTTATTATTATTATCAAAACAGTAATAAATCTTCGGGAGGTCAAAACATTGGAAACAAATGACAACTGTATTGTGAAACAAGCGAAAGCCGCTGATAGTGCAACAGTGACCCCATTGTTGAAGAACTTTTCTTTGCGGTTGCGTTGGGGCAGCGAACTCATTGATCGCAGTTGGCGCGCATTCTTGTGCAATTTTTACTAATTATTTATTTCAATTACGATAATTGTTTTTATTACTCGTTTTTTATTGCGCGCCAACTGCGACCAATGAGCCCGCTCCTCGACGCCAGCGCAAAAAAAAAGTTCGCATGTATTTGCCACAAACAATGAATACACTGGAACATGGAATTACGCATGGTTTCGGGCATTACTTGCAGTGACCTCCACCATAGATGTCCCAACCTGATGTATCGAACGCGCTGAAAGCGTTAGTTATATCTGAGTTTTATTTAAATAGAGGAGAAGGCTTAATCCCCTTCCTCTCAATGATATGATTGGTCTTTGGTAGTACACTCATTAAAATAAGATTGCAATATTTTGTATGTTTTGTAGTGTCTTAAAATGTTGTTAGATTAACTGCCAAAACAGGTAGACTGACATTTTTCAAATATATCCTATTCTTTTTTCTGTTAATTGTTTTCTGACTTTTTACTATCTACACTGGGACTCATGTAAGGTTTCCATATGGTAATACGAAAATTATATTTTATTTTTTTAAACTATATAGCGCACCACTCTGATCAGTTCAGGGAAAAATATGTTAATCTGGGGGATGTATAGATTTTTTTGTGAAAAGATGGTTGTCTCAGGTCAAAAACATCACCTACAAAAAATTCTAAAAAAAATTAAACATTTTTTTTTACATGTTATTTTGGCCATAAAATTCTCTTGAATTTTTTGGTGAATTGTCTTATCAGTCTCCATAACATATTTTTTTTTATAAAAATCGGTAAAGCGGTTTTCGAGAAAACCCACTTTTTTATTTTTATTTCCCCCGCCATAACTTCCACAAAAATGCAATTTGCAGGTTGAAATTCTTCGCAGTTTTTTTCTACCTTAGAATGAACATACGATATGAATTCCAGCCTGATAGGAGCGCGGGCCGATTTGCCATACTTGCCGGCTAGGCTAGACGCTTTGCGTGATAGCTGTTAATATGAGTTCTTTATTGTGTAAAGAACAAAATTCCACAGATCTTTGTGAAAATAAAATTGGTAAATAAATGTATCAAGGTAATAAGTCGTTTCAGCGATTTACCCCTCGCTGGGGCGAATCGCTAAACTTAAGTTTTCAACTTATTTGAAGCCTATAACAATATTTTTCATGATTATGACCAAGTTCTGTTACATACGCATGTATCTTTCACTAAAATTAGTACAAAACTAAACCAGTCTATCGTAATTAAAAAAGAAATCAAGAATTAAATACAAATCAACTTTTCTATCAAATCCTAATATTAACACTATAAACGCTTACTAAAACATCTTTGTATTGAATAAAGCAGAAAAATAATAGTAATAAGGACAGAAACAAATATTAGCTGTAACGCATGAACATAACCTACATTTTATTTTTACATTGTTTAATTTGCATTGGCTATATGACTTTATGAATAGTAAAAAATTACTGTGACTATATTTTTTTAACGTTATTTGTCCATGTAAAACGTTTTTTGAATTTATTTGCTTTTAGACATCAAGTCGGCAACTGTATTGTTATTATAGCTGTGTAGAAGGGTATTACAAATTTCATATTACACTTAAATAAAGAAGGGACATTGTGCTGATTGATCATAATAATGATAGTGAATTATCTTATAATTCGTATTTGCTCTCGAAATATTATCGTTACAATGTAGTCTGCGTATTTCCACCTGGAAATTTGTTCCTTTTGTTTGTAATTTTTTATGTTTCATACTTACAGCACTATAAAAATTTTCTTAACATTTGAGTACCATATCCAACTATTAGAATTACCACAATGAAAATCCCTTATATATTTGGCAAAAAATTGTCCCTAATCTAGATACAAAACAAATTTCTTTTTTCTCACAATTATGTTCATAAGGTATAAACCAAAGCCAAAAATATTTAATTACACTCTAACAAGCGATCGTGGGAAAAAGAACTTGTGGTTAAATTACATCCAAATTAATAAAAGTCACCCCTAAATATATAAGTTGTATACATTGAATACTTAATCGTATCTTTGATCAGCAGCCTATTCACCCATAATTTTAAACTATAGCATCCAAGTAGTAATAAGGGGTTATTATAGTGACAAACAATTGATGGCAGGTGAAAAATCAGTTCGACCAGCTGGCTCAAATCACGGTTTGTTCACACACGTCAGTTACACAATGTCGAGCACCGATGATATTAAAATATCGATATTCCTAAACCCACCTGCACTCAACATCACGCTTGAGATATTTTACTCGTCTTGTAAATTGTGCGGTCTATGTGACATCATTAATTGCCATGTTTCCACTCAGAAAAAATATTTATTTTGAATTAAGAAAACCGTTTCTTTAACAAAGTTCTCCTAATTTAACCAAAATAACTGTTAAACGAAGGAAATCATTTTGAATTAAAGAAAAATTTCATTGGAACAAAAAAACATTTCTTTGAATCAAAGAAATTTCTTGAGATCAAACAAACTTGTCGTTGACTTAGAGCCAATGAACATTTTTCTTTGATTCAAAGAAATTTTCTTTTAAATTTTATTTGACAAACGATAGAAAATATATCAGCGTAAGCTGCACAGTGTGTCAAGAAGCACATTTTTTGGACAAAAATGAGAAAAAAAAATTTTATAATGTCATAAACACGTTAAGGAACAAGTGTCATTTTCGCATGATTTGCAATGAATTGTTGTTGAAATTTATAGTTTTTGCATCAAAATTGAGAAAAATTAATGTACGATTACGATTGATTAAAAATAGCTCCTCTTTTGAAATTCTTTAAATGATCTTTGTAAAAAAATACGCAGTTTGACGTTGTCTGAATTAATAGGCTCAATTATTTTCGCAGAATAAACTGAAAATGTCTTTTCAATAACTTTTTGTTTATATATGTAGGATGTCGATGTAGTGACGGTTTTCGATCTACTAGTCTGGTAGTTTCTTTTAAAAACTTTATTTGATGGAGTATATATCACTGTTAGACGTTCCTTCTAATAATGTATCCTTGATGAGACCTAGCGTCGCCGGCCGAAAGCTCGAAATCAAATAAAGTTTTTTTTTAAACTACCAGACTAGTAGATCGAAAACTGTCACTACATCAAAACATACATTTGATTGTATAAATTAATTATTTTAATTTAACCTCGCTAGTCGACAACCTCAACATCTTTTCTAAATTATGTTCTTAAATTTGGTAAGTTGACAGAAATTTGTATTAATTAACAAAATTATTATAAACAAATTCCCATGTTTACCATTCTTATAAGATTAAACTCAACTGATTGTACAAATTCGACTAAAAATCACTTTCCACTTCCTTTTTTTTTTTAAATCATAAGTGTTAACAAATATATAATAACTGTTAATTATTCAAACACTTTATATAAGCAAATGCATATTTTGATCTTTTCTCCATGAACAGTCTTAATTTTTTAAAATGTAATAAAAAATTTCTTTCCAATTACTTGTTTTCACGGCATTAGCTAAGAATGTCTCGCCATTGACTCATTGCTGTCATATGTTCAAAAATAACAAAAACTGCCATATTCGATCTTTATAAGCTTATGATTAGGAAAACGATTTTCGTCAAATAGCTGGTCCTTTTACGAGAAATGTATTTAATTAATTACAAAAACGTGGACAAAACATGTACATGTACAAAATAGTGGAAAAACAGTGCAAATCGCAAGTCAGGTAATATGCTGGTTTGAGTTGTTAATTTCCGTCATGTGTTACCTCTAAGTTGACTTAACATTAGAATGAATTACTACAGGCGAGATATGTAATTTTAGTGTAAATTATTTAATTCAGTTAATTATTAATAATTATATTGCATGCCACAGCATTTCAAAAAACTAAAATTACCTTATTTTATTTAGTTTTTATTGAAAAATCTTCTTTAACTTACAAGATATCAAGCTACCTAAAGCACATTTTCCATTATTTAAATACTTTGTTCTTTTAAGTTCAGTTTTTCTTCAAGGTGAACCAACATACCCTTCTACTCACCCCTAACATACAAAATAAAAAGAAATTTTTCAACAACTGCTACCTTAACGAAGGAAAAGAGGTAGAACTATTGTTCCGTGATGCATACACTGAAAAAAAAAACTTATTTGAATCAAATGAAATTTCTTTGATTCAAAGAAATGGTAGAGCAGAATATGGCTGAAGAAATATTTCTTCAGATTAAAGAAATCTTTTGTTTGGACCTGAGGAACGCCATGCTTAAGGCATAGAAATACTTACTCGACACTGTAAAATATGCGTTGAGTGAAATAGATTTGTTATTGACTGTAATAAATAAGTATTTGATATGATAGGTGAGATCCATAATGTAAAGAAGTATGGTGTAAGTCCAAGAAGATAATTATTACATACAAATAAATGTAACTCGGACTGAGCAAAGTTTCTTTTGAACCAAATATATGATTCTTTGATTCAAATAAGCGTATTTTTTGGTAAACTAAACATTTCTTTGCAACAAAGAAATTTTTTTCAACGGAAATAAATATTTATTTGTTTCTAAGATGCGGCATATTATTTAAAAAAAGACGTAACAGAGTTGAGAAAATATTAATTGATTCAAAGAACAATTTACTCAAACAGAAAGTTCTCCTACTGTTTAAAAATGTTGAATAGTTAAAGTATGAAAATGAAGCAGGTCCATTCATTGAAAAAAAATAGTCAATGCAATTATAATGATTATAATTTATAATAATATATTTATTTTCATTTTCGCAGAGTAGGAAAAAGAATTTCAAGCAATACCAAATGACCAATGCTTAGGAAGACCGATAAACACCAATCACCACATTTTTCAGATTATATCTACGGTGAAAATGTATGGCTAACTTAAAGACTGGAGAATCCATTTCTATTGTGAGACTATAAAATCTGCGCATCTGGCGGTATATGTCTGAACTACTCAGTACAAATAAGGAATTTTACCAAAATATTTTTTCGAACGAATGGTGTATGAAGTTATTTCAAAAATATATTTCTTCACTTGAAGGAAATATTTATTGGACATAAATCGCTTCACTCTATTTATTAAAAGAAACATATCTTTCAAGTGAATAAATTATTACTTAAGTGAACAAATTACTTTATTCGACTAATGACACGTTCTATTAGAACGAAAGAAATATCGCATTCACTTAATTAATATTGCTTTCATTTAATTAATATTGCTTTCATTTATGTCAATATTTCTTTGATTCAAAGAAACCAAAATATTTGTTTCACGCATCGATGAGTTACTTATTTCAAATGAAATATTTTTTAATTCAAAGGCTCAAAATTATTGAACTAAAAAAATATTTCTTTGGATGCGAGAGCAAGATTCAAGGAAACTAGGTTCTTAGTTTTAAAGATATCAATTCCTTGAGTTAATTATCTCATATTCTGAGGCCAAGAAATATTTATTTATTTCAAAGAAATGGCGCCCAAAGAAATGATTCCTTTGAATCAATGCACGAGTTTGTTGCTTTTAAACAGTATTTAGTACCATTAAGTAAACGGTTTTTTGGCTCAAATGAATACAATCAAAGAAATGCATTTCTTTGAATCCAAAAATTTTTTTTCTCAGTGTAAGATTCATAGAATACATTATTGACATTTTCGATGACGCCAAGATACGGTACCTAATAAATCAATAATCTGTTAACCCTAGATAACCACGAGACAATGTCATTCTTCAAAACATCTATATAATGGCCTGCATTTTTTTTAATCGATGACGCAAAAAATCCTTTTAAAGGAAACACAGTAAAAAACGACCATTCAATTATAAATTTGTTTAAATAAATATTCATTTTTATCATTTCGGGAAATATGACAGAAAAGAGTCAATGATCAGACATTATTGGTTGATTCTGTACAAAAATTGATCCTATTCATGGAACAAAGGTAAACATATATATTTGTTTCTAAATATTGTTCAACTAATTGAAATTGTACGTCAATTTGAAGAATATGACAACAAAAAGCACTCGTAAGACATTTTTAGTTGATTCCTTTTAAAAAAATGAGATCACTATTCATGGAAAAACATCGAAATGTGCATTTGTTTATGAAAAATGTTTAAAAATTAACAGTTATTTTTATTTCGAAAAATGCGACAGCAAAAAGTCACTAGCAAGACATTTCTAGTCGAATTCATATAAACAATTCAATATATTAATGGAAGAACGGTAAACATGGGGATTTGTTCACAATAATAATTGTTTAAATAAATGAAAAATATTTTCAAATTACGAATTATAACATAAGAAGTCGTCAGTCTTGGCTCAACTACCGTCGCGAAAGGTTGTGTTTACGACAAGCGATCATAGTGCGAGTGTTCCGAGAATTTCGACGTTTCAAAACCAAGTGAAATTTAAAGTGTTTGTGCCCGTGAATTATAATCCCCACAACGTATAACATTCGTTGAAAACTCAGGAGGAGTGCAATTGCACTCCCCCACCAAAATGCAACCCGCATCCTCAAATCGACAAGATCACCCTACCACTGTCAATCCCAACATGACACCTACCAACTCCTCCAA
>CAKNYM010037087.1:0-10709 GCA_932195095.1 Andricus curvator | reverse complement strand
AAACGTGGACATTTGACAAAAACGGGGGGGGGGGTCAAATTTTACACAAATCTAATACCTTCTCATTATAGGATGAGAATGTAAAAACAATTTTGTTATTAAACATTTTATTGCAACCTGTGTCGTTTTTCCATAAATTTAATTTGTTTATTTTCTTTATTACGACTTAAGCTAAAAATACGCAACCTAGCGTAAAGTGGTTCTAAGCAAATTTGTAGATATAATTTAGGCAAAAAATTTTGTTAAATAAAATTTTATTGGAGCTTGTGTCCTTTTCCAAAAAGTTAATTTTTTTATTTTCAGTATATTTTTATAACAAGAATTTATAAAAAATTTGTAGATCTTTTTTGGTAGAACCACTTTTGTTTCATAATTTTTTTTCGTACCTTGTGTCCTTTTTCAATACAATTTAATTTTTTTATTTTTAATGTTGTTTTTTACGAATAAAACAAAAAATACGCATCCTATCCAAAAATGATTAATAACAAAATTGGCAGATCTTTCTTTGTTGCATAATTTTTGTAAATTCATCTTTTTCTATCTCTTGCATAGTTTGACGACAAAATTGAATTTTTCATTCTTTTTTGTGCTATCAAAATTTAAATTTCCAATTTTTCACGAAGAATCAAAAAGTTGTTATGATATTCTTGTAGGACTTTCAAAAAGCAAGGTTTTTGTTCTTCTAACTTTTTTTCATATCGTGCGGTTTTTGGCGTAAGATGTTCATTTTCGTTTTTTTTGGATATTGAAAATGCTATAACTCTATTAATTTTCTTTTTATCGGAAAAAGTCGTGGAGATAAATTGTTCGAGTTTCCGAGTACTACGAACAGCCGTACATATAATTTTTAAATCTTGAAAAAAAGTGGTCTCCAAAATTGAAAAATGCCCTCACTTTTTGAATTTTCATCCAAAATGGCTGGCTAACGATCTTGACTTTCAGCTTAGGACACTTGAAGAGTAGACCAAATGCCAATTTAACGTATTAATTTTTTCAAAAGTAATTGTGCTCACAGTCAGACATACATACATACATACAGACATACAGACATACAGACACATTCGTAAATACCTGTTTTTCAGGTTCAGAGGATCTCAAAACGTGGAAATTTGACAAAAATGGACAGGGGGAGGGGGGTCAAATCTTACACAAATCTAATACCGTCTCTGATGAGAATGTAAAAAACAACAGTAAGTATTGGATCTAATACTTATCAATCCTTTTTTTCATAATAGAAATCAGTCAAAAGTCGAGCGACGAACTTTAGGTTTCGGGTACGCTCGCAAGTTCGAGCGCGCATCTACGCTACGGCGTGTGGAAATGGTCACGCTTTGAACCTCACGCTTCGCGTTCGACTACATTCAGCCCTCACCCTCGCTTACAGATATTATAAAACCGTAAAGATCTCTATTTTTAAAGAGATTGTTAATTTTGTTATGATTTTAAATTAAAAATGAAATTAATTTACTTAATGCTCTATCGAACTTAAAAAACATATTCTCATTAGGATACGCACCAGATTTTGTGTATGCATTTCTAATTTGGCTCAAAATTAGAATTTTTGATTCTTCAATACCATTTTCGACGACTAACAGAAAAACTATCAGTGCTATAAAAAAATGGTCGAAATGAATTTCATAGGTCCTTCTAAAAGTAAGTATTTGTTTCTTGACTTATTTTTGTATCACGTGCCGCTTCGCTCAAAATTGGAATTTTCTATGTTTCAACAGAATTTTGAACTATTGAAAGCAAAACGGTGAATCCTATCAAAAAATAGGTCAATGTCATATTTTAGGTCTTTTTAAAAGCAACAATTTATTCTTTAAACTCATTTTCGTATGTTTCATGTAGTTTGGTTAAAAAGATCAATTTTCGACTTTTCATTACCATTTTTTATGGGTAAACTCACAATTTTTGATCAAAGAAGGCTGGTTATCGAACTTAACTTCTATTTTTTGGCCCTGGAAAAGTGTGCTAAAGCACAATCCAATCCGATAATTCTTTCGAATGTATCGTCCCTACAGACCGCTACTGCTACCACACGGAGAGACTTCTGCTAGTATTGATATTTCTTTTTCAGAACGCAATCATAAAAATGGCGTATTTTCATGCCTCCATAGACAAACGCAAAAGTACGCTTTTTGAGCGGCGTCTGGCGGTGCGTTGGATGAGTTAGAGCACTCCGAAAGTTTTGTCAATAGGAAAATTTTAGGTATGCCGGTGGATTACGCATATGTATTTCGTAAATTTGATGTTTCTATAGACGATAGCGGAAACTAGAAAGAAAAATATTAATTTGTTTGTTGCAGGTATAATTTTAAATTAAGAAAGTGTGTTAAAAGACATGGATTTAACAAGAGAACATTTCCGGGCAATGATTTTTTATGATTTTCGATCACAAACAAATTAATATTTTTCGTTCTAGTTTTCGCTGTCGTCTATAGAAACATCAAATTTACGAAATACATATGCGTAATCCACCTGTCATACCTAAAATATTCCTATGACAAAGCCACCGAACGCGTCCTCGGGTTGCGGATAGAGGGTTCCTGTACCAAGGGTTTCTGCTGAATATGGTTACAATAATTAATAAGCAGTCGCGGACAATTGTCCAGGGATGTTCCCGAAGGAATAACCCCTAAGGGAAGACGGAAAAACCGTGCCAAAAGCTGAATGGCACCTGGGTGAGGTGCCTTAAACGGTGGCTCGGGGATACCGGGCGACCTCTCAGAGTATACAGCCTTATCCTTGCACGCGGGGCTCTACAAGGATGGACAAACCCTTTCCCTAGCTGCTCATGGGAACAACAATGACACCACCAAAACACCAAAAAGTTGTAGATGCGGTTCAAAACGATCAAACGCACAGAGAACCCCACATGGGTCAGTAAACAATATCGATCATCCTAGAGTTCGGGGTTTTGAAAATAATTTAGATGGAAACACGACGAAGAACCGGCGAAACGCCCACATTGAGTGGACGGATCAACTCAAGGATGACTTGCTTTATGGCTCATATGCACACTCTGTTGTGCCAGAAACACCCAGAGCTTCAGCACGTTTCGATTCAATCATTGCGAAATGAAAGTGCCCACCTCTGTAAAAATGGATATGTCCGCGGAGCGCTTCCCCAACCGCTGCTTAATCAAGCTGCAGACGATGATGAGGAAGCGACATTAATACAAACCGCGAAAATCAGGCACCTTCTGAGAGATGATCGCGATTTCAGGACAAGGAGGAACATTAACATGCAAGTTCCTCCTAAGCCCCAAGATCTGGCTGAAATGGATGCCTCCCTTCGTGGAGATATCTCGCAAGAGTCTGACCTCTGGACCATCAATTGCTCAGTTTATGGTGCTGCGAGAGCTTTGGCTGATTCAAATAGAAGGCTAAAACCGACGATGGATCAAAAGACGCTTGCATCAACTGAAACAAGCATCTTCTTTGACAGATTTGGTCTTCCAATCTGTCGGCGTTGAACAAGGTATCTGCGACTAACATGCTTGCCGTCCCGGTTCTACTCTACTCATTTGGGGTAGTTTAATGGACGAAGAACGAGCTTGAGGCCCTTGATATCACCACACGTAAGATCATGAATATACATAAAAGCTTGCATATCAATTCGTCAGTTCCGCGATTATACATTTCATGCCGTCAAGGCGGACGCGGACTTCTGAATCTCCTGTGTTCTCATAACCGAATTGTTCTAAGTACAGCTTACATCGTTGCGAATGGCAGAGATCCTCTCCTAAAAATGGTCAGGAACCACAAGATGATTGACGAAGGAGCCTGAATTTTAACATCAGAATTGAGGAAAGTGCATTACTCCATCTAGATGCTTCATTTCTAAAAGCCCAAGTGAAGAAAGCAGAGGTGGAAGAATTTCACCAACAGCTACTCGACAAGAAAATGCACGGAAACTTTCACAGTAATGTAGAAAAACATTCCTTGTCGAAGGAGCAAACTTTTGCTTTCCTCAGATCATCAGGGCTCAATTCAGGTACAGTTGGTTTTATTGTCGCATGCCAGGACGGTGTCATTTCCACCTTAGCATACCGTGACGGCATTTTATGTCAAGAAGTTCCCAGTGATAGGTGCAGAGCGTGTTATGCACACGCTGAGTACCTAGAACACATACTATCAGGGTGTCCGATCCACGCGGGAACGACGTATATCTATAGACATAATGCGGCCCTAAGAGTGCTTTATTACCATCTTTGTCGCTCTTACGGTGTTGGCCGCGACCCTGCCCTGCCGAACGCTCCAAAAGAGATACAGTCGATTGTCCGAAACGAGAAGTGCCAAATTTTCAGGAACTACGATTTTCGGGCAGCAGTCTCCGTTGCGCACTCGAGGCCTGACATTGTTCTCCAAGACTTCGAGAAACGAACTATGTTTGTGATCGAATTCTCGGCTCCGTCCGAATACAACATCACTGCAAAGGAGAAAGACAAAGAGGAGAGGTATCAAGACCTTAAAAGAGAGCTACAACGACTGTACCCAAAATATTCGGTACAAGTAATTGTCCTTGTGATAGGTGCTCTCGGAGGTGCGAAACTATCACTGGTTCGTAACCTTAAAGCCATACCCGCGTGCCAAAAATATGCCAAGGCACTTGCGAGATGGATGCAGAAAGCTGTCATCCTTGGGTCGCTTCGTGTCCTCAAGACACACGAGGGATTCGCCGGCCTGTCGTTGTGATTTTGTCGTTGCCTATGACCACCCATCTCACGGTTGTGAGACGTGGCCATATGTGTGATTTACCGCGGTGCTACTGGGGGCTATTGACATTTTGTTGGATGGTAGTTGCTCTTAGTGGGACCCTGCGGTGGTTGTTTAACTTTTTTTTTCAAATTATATATATATATATCACACTATACCGTCGATTTGCGACTCAAGAATTACGATTAATGACCCGTAGAGACGGGAAGGCACCCCTGTCAGTGGTCACAGAAATAATGTTGGTCAAAACAATACCCCTTTCCAAAGTGTTGCCGGGGTCGGGAAAGCACCCCTGTGACTGGTCACAGAAAGAATGTTGTTTGAATCCCTACCCTTTTCCAAAGTCTCGTGGGGGCGGGAAGAAACCCCTGTGACTGGTCACAGAAATAATGTTGGTCAACCCGATGCCCCTTTCCAAAGTGTCGCGGGGGATGGAAAAGCACCCCTGTGACTGGTCACAGAAAGTATGTTGATAAAATCCCTACCCTTTTCCAAAGTCTCGTGGGTGGCGGGAAGGCACAACTGTGACTGGTCACAGAAATAATGTTGGTCAAACCAATGTCCCTTTCCTAAGTGTCGCGGGGGCGGGAATGCACCCCTGTGACTGGTCACAGAAATAATGTTGGTCAAACCAATGCCCCTTTCCAAAGTGCCGCGGGGGCGAGAAAGTACCCCTGTGACTGGTCACAGAAAGAATGTTGGTAAAATCTCTACCCCTTTCCAAAGTCTCGCGGGGGGCGGTAAAGCACCCCTGTGACTGGTCAGAAAGAATGTTAGTCAAATCCCTACTCTTTTCCAAAGTCTCTTTAGGGGGGGGGGGGCACCCCTGTGACTAGTCACAGAAATGAGGTTTCTCAAACCAATACCCCTTCACAAAGTCTCGCGTGGGGCGGGAAAGCACCCCTGTGACTGGTCAGAAAGAATGTTGGTCAAATCCCTACCCTTTTCCAAAGTCTCGTGGGGGCGGGAAGGCATCCCTGTGACTAGTCACAGAAATAATGTTGCTCAAACTAATACCCCTTTCCTAAGTGTCGCAAGGGGCGGGAACGCACCACTGTGAGTGGTCACAGAACAAATTTTGATAAAATCCCTACCCTTTTCCAAAGTCTCGTGTGGGGAGGCACCCCTGTGACTGGTCACAGAAATAATGTTGGTCAAACCCCTGTTCCTTTCCAACGTCTTGTGTGGGGGGAGAGACAACCCTGTGACTGGTCACAGAAATAATGATGTTCAAATCCCTAGCCTTTCCCAACGTCTCGTGGGGGTGGGAAGGCACCCCTGTGACTGTCACAGAAATAATGTTGTTCAAACCTCTACCCTTTTCCGAGGTCTAGTGGGACCTAGTCTAGTTCTGTCAGAGACTGAAGTTAGTTTCTAACTGGCCTCTAACCGGTTCCTAAAAGGCACTTGATACTGATGTGTCTTTCAACCGGTTCTAAACGGGTTCTATCCGGCGATCGAAAAGAGAAATCAAATTCTGTGAGACTAGAGTGGGACGATGGTCGTGGGGGTTAAGGCGTAGGCTTTGGACCCACTCCATCGGCTTGCGGGTTCGATTCCCGCCTCGCAGTCTGGAAGAGCCTCGGCGGCCCATGCGGTGAATACTTACCTAGCAAGGGAGTTTCTTCATCTCCGGAGAGTCGTGGGACCGGTATCTTTAGAGAAAAAGGTTTTCTAAGTACTTAAAGCTGTTACTCTTGGTGGTTCAGAACCCACCTTAAACTCTGGTCACCCTCCCACCACCAAGAAAGTGTGTGGGGTGTGTGTAAAGGAATAGGGAAGAGATTCAAGAAAACCCTTAGGGGACACATTAGAAGCTTCAAAAATACTGTGACTAAAGTTAGCTTCTAACTGGTCTCTAACCGGTTTCTAAAAGGCACTTGACACTGGGGTGTGTTCTAACTGGTCCTAACTGGGTTTTCTCCGGCGATCGGAAACAGAAATTAAATATTGTCAAAGACCAAAGCTAGTTTCTAGCAGGTCTCTAGCAGGTTCCTAAAAGACACTTGACACTCGTGTGTTGTAGCCTGTCCTAACCGGGTTCTATCCGGCGATCGAAATGAGAAATTGAATATTGTCAAAGACCAAAGTTAGCTTCTAACTGGTTTCGAACCGGTTCCTAAAAGGCACTTTACACTAATGTATACTCTTATCCGTCCTAACCAGGTTCAATCCGGCAATCGGAAACAAAGATTAAATATTGGCAATTTCAATTTTTTTTTTTCAAACCAGGTACAGTTTATTAATAGATTTCAATTAAATATATAACAATTAGCGTTCTGGTAAGATAATTCAAATTTTGAACTTATGTCGGTCAATTGTCAAGTTTTCAAAACCGACCTAACCTGATACCGACTTTTTCAATTTGATACAAACCAGCGCGTGTTCAAATAATAAATTTTTTATATTCAATCCAAGCTAAGATATAGTTTATCAATTCAATTTGATTCGATCCGAACCATTTGGTTTCTAACCGTCTCTGACCGGTTCTTCATTGGTCTCAACTTGATACTGATGTGTGTGCTTTAACCGGTCCTAACCGGGTTCTATCCGGCGTTCGAAAAGAGAAATTAAATACTGTCAGACCAAAGTTAGCTTCTATCTGGTCTCTAACAGGTTCCTAAAAGGCACTTTACACTGGTGTGTGGTCTAACCGGTCCTAACCGGGTTCTGCCCGGAATTTTGGAACAGAAATTAAATATTGTCTGACTGAAGTTAGTTTCTAACTGGTCTCTAACCGGTTTCTGAAAGGCACTTGATACTGGTGTGTACTCTAACCGATCCTAACCGGGTTCTATCCGGCAAACGAAAACAGGAATTAAATATTGTCAAAGACAATAGGTGACGGTTACAACCCGAGGATGAAATTCGGTTAGGGGCCGGTTCAGAACCGGTTAGGAATCAGGTACAAATATGGCAGGATGCTGTTTAGAAACCTTTTAGGTGCCGATTGCAATCCTGGAGACAAAACACAGATAGAGACTGGTTAGGGCCGGTTAAGAACCGAATAGGAATATTATGCGGACCCAGTTACAAACCGGTCAGGTGACGGTTACAACCC
This sequence comes from Andricus curvator, assembly GCA_932195095.1. Taxonomy (NCBI): domain Eukaryota; kingdom Metazoa; phylum Arthropoda; class Insecta; order Hymenoptera; family Cynipidae; genus Andricus; species Andricus curvator. The sequence goes on along the minus strand of CAKNYM010037087.1, from coordinate 2,927 downwards.
GGGGACGAAATTCGGTTAGGGGTCGGTTAAGAATCGGTTAGGAATCAGGTACAAATATGGTGGGATGCTGGTTAGAAACCGGTTAGGTGCCGGTTACAACCCGGGGACAAAATCCGGTTAGAGACCGGTAAGGGTGGGTTAAGAACCGGGTAGGAATATTATGATGACCCAGTTGCAAACCAATTAGGTGGCGGTTACAATCCGGGGATGAAATTAGGATAGCGGCCATTAAAGAACCGGTTAGGAATCGGGTACAAATATTCCAGTATGCTGGATTGATACCCGTAAGGTACCGGTTACAACTCGGGGACAAAATCCGGTTACAGACCGATTATGGCCAGTCAGAACCCATTTATAGCCGGGTTCTATCCGACATTTGAAGCAGGGTGTAGATGGAAGAACTCGGAAATCTTCGGACGTTTTTCGTATAATCTTTTAGAATTCTCGCAAATCCCGGTTGCAGACATTACTAGTGGCTCTCATTTCAATACACATTCTTATTTAGGAATATCAAAATTTCGTACATTTCTCATAACTTATGTACTAAAAATACTTTTGAAGATATTCTTACAGAACTCATTATTGACCATTATTACATTTTTCACACTTACAATTTTTGAACGGTAAATAAGACTTTTTCTAAACGTAAATACTAATTCTTGCTCACTCAAGTTTATAATAATACATACAGAAATACCATAATCTCTTATTATAGTAGGAATTTTTACAACAGTACCTGGATTATCCCCAATAGCCCAGTCAATAGGTACTTTTACCTGAAAAAAATCCTGAAGAGATGAAAATTGGCAATATAGCACTTTTCGACATCCTGGAAAACATGCTAAGTTTTCTAACACCGCTCACTCAATATTCATCGCCATTTTGAAAAATGGCGATCCTGTTTGGTGCATCCTACAACTTTTGTTGAAAACATTCTTTTGTAAAATAAATATTTTCAGTTAGCATTATCATTAATATACTTATAATACTGAACTATTTTTTTTATTATAAAAGGAGGCGTTTCTGGTTTCAATCGTGTGAAAAATTGCGAATCTTGCCGACGTTTCGTGAACATTGCAGTTCACTTCTTCAGGGATAACCTGAAACTGAGGTTTCAAGTTATGTTGTTCTTGTATATACTCTCTACGATGCTTGTGATTGGCCAGAGCACCCCACCGTGAAGACTGGTCGAACTTGATTGGCCAATCGAGTCTTTATAATAAAGGGAGGTGTTTCGGGGTTTAGTCGTGTGCAAAACTACGAATCTTGCCGACGTTTCGTGAACATTGCAGTTCACTTCTTCAGGGCTAACCTGGTGCTCTGGCCAATCACAGGCATCGGAGAGAGTATATATAAAAACAACAAGAGGAAAATGCACCTATTTGCGTCCATGTAAGAGTTACGGCTGAATTTAAGATCAATAAGCAAGTGTAATCCATTCCGATTCGTTAAAAAACTATTATTGTTCTAAGAATATATATTATTTTATAGAAACAATTATTTGTTTTAACAAATTGCTACAAATTGCAACGGAAAATTTGAAAATCACGCAAAGATGTCATTGTATGTCGTTACGTCCGCCTGATTCGATTTTGGATGTATTTGCGTCCACGGGTTGCCTGTATTACGTCAGGACGCAAATTGGTACTTGCGCACTATTTTGCGTCCACGTGATAATAAATCGTTCGGTCGCAAATAGGGACATAATTTGTAAGACCCTATTTGCGTCCGCTCTTCAAAGGTTATGGTAGACTCGAATTATTCCAATAAAGCTTATGTCACTTTATAGATTGTACCGGAGAAAAAAACAGTGTATTTTGAAAGAAAAATATTTTTCACATCACATACGACAATTTTCAGCATAAATAAACTCACAGTTCAATTATTTCGAATACCATTCGTGTGATGAAATTAGATTTTTGAATACCCGGTAAGAAGAGAAGAATAGAGAAAAATTAATATTTTCAGATATAATCGAAAGAGTGAGCATTATTTAATTTTTTTGAATGTGCTAATTTTCCATCGGGAGAAGTGCCCAACGAAATAATAGGTTATCTCCGAAACCAATTCTTTTATATTTCCTTAACGATTGCCACTTGTGTTGTGTTCCATGCAGGCGAACATCTTTTCCATTTTTTTAATTCCTCTTAATGCGAGCAGTAGACACACCTCTCATGGTTATTTTTGATTCCATACTTACATTAGGCTGGCCCAAAATGACACACTTTCGATTTTTCATTATTTCTGACTGAAAACCTGTTCCTCATACTGAAAAACTAATGTCCATTTTTTGAAATAATTTTTCAATAATATTTAGAGGTACCGCCACGCTTTCAAAGTTTCCGGTTGAATAATCGATCGAAGTTCATAAAATCGTCAACTGTCCAAGGAAACGTTAACTTTTCCCGGGCACCTTTGTTACAGTAAGCGGATTATGGGAAAGTGGGATTGGACTGAAGTTTCAGACGTCATATGACGAATTTTTTTTTTTAATTTTGGACTTATATATTGTCCAAAAACATAAAAAAAAATGCACAGAAACTGTTTCTGTACTGGCTAAGGCGATTCCAGTAACAAAAAACCGGAAAAACCATCCTCGCAAAGATAGAAAGTAAGTCCTCCCCCAAAATGAAGAGGGGGTAACCTTTTTAACCTACCCTATTCGAAAGGTACAATCAAGCGACGTTAGAAAAAAATTTTAAATTTATTTTTCCATTTGCGGACAACAGCTAAAATTGAGAAAAACCGTCGAAAACTCGTCCTTCCAAGGATATACGGTGAGTTCTCCCCCAAAAAGAAGAGGGAGTGACTTTTTTAACCTACCCCATTCGAAAGGTACCATCAAGAGGTGTTACAAAAAAATTAAAAAATAATTTTTCCATTTGCGGACAATAGCTAAAATTAAGAAAAACCATCAGAAAATCGTG
>CAKNYM010037086.1:8927-39374 GCA_932195095.1 Andricus curvator | reverse complement strand
CAAGTCAATTTTTTAAGGCCAGCAGGCTAAAAAATAAACGTTTATCTCTCTACTCGGATCGGGGAGTACAGCGGCACCAAACGATTTAGCTTGCTGCTGCAGTAGCAGCAGAAGCGACGTCGGTAGGACTGCGCTAGGGTAGGCGAGCATTTTCAGTTCTTTGTTGTACTTTTTCAGGACACACTACCCTGCTCCACTTATATTAACGATGTAATATGAATATAGCATACTTCTATCAGTAACTTCCGACGGTAGAAACTGTTTAAAATCATTATTTGACACCCAACGCAGGTAGGGGTCAATTGACCCCTCGTGGTAAAAAAAGGTGGCAGAAAATCCCGGTACTTCTAGTCTTAATAATACAATGCGGAAAAGAGTAGTAGCAATTGCAGCGTTTTTAGACATAGAGGTGGCATTTAGTAACACCCCAATTGAATCCATATACGGTTCAGCTGAAACACACGGATATAGTGACGCGGTAAACAGGTGGATGCACTCCATGTTGATATGCAGAACGGTACATACTTTATTACATGGTAATGAAGTGAAGGCCATAGTTCTTTCATCCACCCAGTGGGCGCTTGTCATTGATGACCTGATTCGTGTTTTAAACGACTTGGGTTTTTATACTGAAGGCTATGTAGATGACCTGGCGATCCTGGTAACAGCGCTCAACATAATAGAGCAATGGTGCAGGGACCGTTTGTCCGTCAACCCGGACAAGATGGAACTCATACATTTTACCAGAAGAAGGAAGCTTCCTGACCTTAGCAATCTTAAGTTCTACGGTAGGGAAGTAGAATTTTCAAAATCAGCGAAGTATTTAGGAGTAATCTTTGACACTAAATTAACCTTGTAACTCCATGTTGACGCAATGGTAAAAAAAGCTAAGATGGCTTTTTGGGCCGGTAAACACTGGGTCAGTCTGATCTGGGTTCCCGGTCATGAAGATATTGAAGGTAATGAGAAAGCAGATGCTAAGATTCTAAGAATTTCATATCTGGTACATGTACTAAGAGGACTAATGAACTCTTGAACATGGAAAGAAGGCAGATTAATGTCATAGTAGGGATGTTTACTGGACGCTGCCGATTGAAAAAAAACACTTGACCAACATGAGGAGTGGAGACAACCCTCGTTGTCGAAAGTGTGATTTTGGTGAGGAGACAGCTCATTACATACTTTGTGGATGTGATGCACTGGTTTATAACAAATTTGTAGATCTTTTTTCGTTGCACGACTTTTGTCTTCTCATTTTTGTTCGTCTCTTGTGATCTGTAGTCTCTTGTGTTCCGTAGATCGTCTTTGAGTGAACAACTTTTGTCTATTAATTTTTTTTTTCCTTGTGTCGTTTTTCAAAAAATTAAATTGTTTATTTTTTAATGTAATTTTTCACGATTAAAACAAAAACTACGCACCCTATAAGAAATGATGCGTGACAAATTTGTAGCTCTTTTTTAGGTTAACAACTTTTGTTGGATTGTTTTTTCGTAGCTTGTATCGTTTGGCCAAAAATTTAATTTTTTTTAATGTAGTTTCTTACGAATAAGACAAAAACTATGCGTCCTATTAAAAATTGATTAATAACAAATTTGTAGAATTTTTTCGTGTGCACAATTTCAATCTTCTCGTCTTTTTTTTTGTATCTTGCATAGTTTGACCGCAAAATGGAATTTTTTAATTTACATTATTTTTTGAGCTGTCAAAATTTGAATTTTCGACAAAATTTAAAATAAATTTATTTTAAATTTGAAAAAAAAAATCGTGCGTTGTTTGGCTTAAAATGTTCATTTCTGTTTGTTTTTATTTTATTTTGAAAATGCTATAACTCTGGTCATTTGTTTTTGATCGAAAAAAGTCATTAGAATAAATTATTCGTCTTTTTGAATACTATGTATTTCCGTACATGGAATTTTTAAATGTTGAAAAAAATGGTCTCAACAAATTTGAAAATGCTCTTAACTTTTTGAATTTGCATCCAAATCAGCTGGTTAACGAACTCGTTCTTTCTTTTTAGGTCTTAGAAAATGTTGCCAAAGCACAATCCAATCTGATCAATCTTTCGAAAGTTATCGTGGGAGTAGAAGCGTAGGAGTCCGAATAATGCTGTCACATGGAAATCAAAAGAGAAACTAACACTTACTACTACACTTATAAGTGTTGTTTTCTCTTGCTACAATCTTTATATTGTCAACATAAAAATAAAAAAGTGATAAAAATTCCACGAGTGTTGTGACAAACCTGTGTTGACATTGGCAATTCTTCAATCTCTTTCATGTTCAGCTATTCTTGTTTTCAACCTGCTGCCAGTTTCACCAATGTAGATTTTATTACAACCTTTGCATTTTATTAAGTAAACTACGTTTGATAAATTTTCAATCTTTTCAATATCTTTCTCATTTATAACACAATTTTCCAATTTATGATTATTTCTAAAATATACATTAATTTCAAATGTTTTCAAATCACTTTTTTGAAATTGGCTAATTTGAAGAAAAAATTTTTTATTAGGTATAATTTGCCTGAGGATGACCGACAGATTGAGGTCAAAACGTCGCACGATGTAATTTTAATTTCAATAAATAAAATTTGACTCGGAATAATCCTTGTCTTTTTATTCAATTTGATCGTAAGACCAAAAAACTATAACTTACGTTCCTATTAAGATAACTTACTTTTATAATCAGTTTTTCGGGACAGGAGAGGCACTGCACCTGCACTGGCAGCAATGGGTACTCTCTTCTTCTGACCGCATTTCTTATTTTGCACATAAAAACCGGATTCGACGCGAAAACCAAAAACTAAGCGATTTTACTATTATATCCACGAACGACTGCAGATCTTATCCGATTGCACTCCGTCCCTGATATTGAAGTCAAGGCCGAGTGTTTCAGCAGCCTCCTCCGCTGCTTTGTACAGAAACGCTCCTTTGCTCACTTCTTGGTGTTTCATGACCATTTTAAGAAGAGGGTCTTGTCCATTTGCGACTATGTGTGCTGTACCCAGAATAATCCTGTTGTGAAGACATTCAAGATTCAGTATTCCGCGACCACCTTGACAGCGTGAGATGTAAAGTCGCGGAACAGAAGTCTTAAGGTGCATGCTTTTGTTCATCTGCATAACCTTTCGGGACCCGATATCGAGGGATCTGAGCTCGTCCTTCGTTCATGGAACCACTCCAAATGAATAGAGTACTACCGGGACGGCAAGCATGTTCATCGCAGATACTTTGTTCCCCGTCGACAGTTCGGAAGACCAAATCCGTCGGATGAGACGTTTGTATCTGCATCGGAGAGTACCCTTAGATGTCACGTCCTGAAAGCGGCTCTGTGGCACGCCCAGCTATGTATGGGTCTCTCCAGCGCTAAGGTGTCCTATAGCGCTTCTGTCGGCAAGCTCAGGGTCTTCGGGGATGCCATTAAGTTGTCCCTTCTTCAAATAAACCTTGGCTCATTTTTCGAACCATTCCAATCTCTTGAGTGTACTCTTTGACAATGTCTAGAGCTAGATGTAGTTTCTCTTTATTTTAAGCATATATCCTAAGGTCACCCATGTAAAATACATGAGTGACCTTATGCTTTCTATTTCCAGGTTTGCCGCAGAGGTACCCTTCGGAATGGCGAAGTACGAGAGATAGTGGCAATAATGTGAGGCATAAGAGAAGAGGGCTCATGGTGTCGCCCTGAAACACACCTCTCTGAAAGGTGACACTGTTAGTTATCACACGATATTTTCCAGATGAGACAGTAAATCTGGTTTTCCAAATCGGCATCAATCTCTCCACGCACCTCACGATGTGTGGATGATTCTGTAAGCTTTCCAACAGACAGATGATAAGTCTATGGGAGGTTGAATCGAAAGCTTTCCGGTAATCAGTCCAGGCCATCGATAGGTAACGCTGATAGGATCCTGCGTCTTTACAGACACAGCTATCGATGAGTAGGTTCTCCCGACATCCTGCTACGCCTTTCTTTGAGTCGCGTTGTTCGTACATCTCTCGTCACACGGGTCCAATTGTCCAAAAAATCCTATCATTTAGGATAGCTGTGAAGATCTTATACAGTAAGTTCAGGGAAGTTATTGGCCTGTAATTCTTAGGGTCAGCTAAGTTGCCCATCTTCGGCAGGAGCACCTTGCGCCCTTCCACCATCCACTCCAGAATAGGCTCTTCCGACTTTAGATATGAGGTGAAAATGCGGACCAGATGCTGGTGGGTTGAAGGAAACTTCTTTCACCAGAAGGTCCTGATACCATCTGGTTCCGGAGCGGAATAGTTCTTCATGCCTCTTAATACCTTTTTCACCTCCTCGGTAGTGATAGGTGGGCATTCCTCCTCAGGTGTTATGAGGGAACTGCACAGCTCCTTGAAGCTATTTATATTCTTTGAGTTTTCTCTCAGTAGATGCTGGACTTCGTAGACTCCTCTCCAAAATGCCTCGACCTCCTCTGATGTAGGCAGGTGGACGACAGTAACTGGAAGGTCTTGAAAGATTCGAGATGGGTCCGACAAGAACTATTGATTTTCTCTGACCCACATCTCTCTCCGCTCTAGACTTCTCCTAGCGTTAGATAGCACCCGTATTCTGTCAACAATATGCTGCCTAATAATCAGTAGCTTTGATTGTTGAGTGTGTGATCACGGATCCGCAGTTCTCGCGCGAACTGTCGAACCTTGGCAGTGAAAGTCCTGCCGGATGTTATGTAGTCAATCACACACTGAATGCGGGACGCGTACTGCCTTGCCCAGCCTATCTTTGTGCTGAGTTGATGCATTCGTCTTTTGGTCTTATGATCAACCGTTGGTTTTGTTTTACGGTTTGAATCTGCCAAAGCTCCCGCTGCATTATACACACCACAATTGGTAGTCCAGAGGTCGGGCCCTTCGGAAAAATCTCCACGAAGCTCGTCATCCAGTTCACCTCTCTTTCTCTGTTGCCGGTTTGTCCTGGCTGCGGTTGAGTAGGCGCTCCGCTTATACAACCCCTTTTCCGGAGTTCATCGGCACGGTTTCGCAGACGTTTATGCGAAAAATGCGAGAGCTCTGGGTGTTTCTCGCACCACAGAGTATGCAGTCGCGCCATGTAACCTTTTCGTTCAGGGGCCATACTGGTATCTTAGCTTTCCAGCAGGTCGTCCCTGAGTCGATTAGCTCCCCCAACCCTAGGGTAGTCGGCATTGTTGTCCGACCCATTGTCGGGACTCCTGCGCGTTCGATTATTTTGAACCGCACTTACTACATCTATGTTTGGTGTTATCATTCTTGTTCCCACGAGCAGCTAGGGAAAAGGGTTCATCCATCCTTGTAGAGCCCGCATGCAAGGATAAGGCTGCATACTCTGAGAGGTCGCCCAGTATCCCAGAGTATATATATAATCAAGCGCATTAGCGGGACTAATCCGATCATGAGTCGGTGATATTGCACTACTGACGATAAAGTAGAAACCTCAAGGTAATTGAAAGTGCAATACCACAGGAGGATAAAGAATCAGTGGATACCGATAATTTAATAAGAGAAACCAAGCGCAAGGCGCCGTAAAAACTTTCGCATATTGTCATCTTGATGAATTTTGAGTATCGCGGTATTAAATTTATTTGTCCTTGGCACGATTAGCACTTATAATCTCTTGCCAAGTTTCTCTTACCCTTTCTGGAATAGAAAGGTAAATGTAAGTTTTTAATGTAACAATTAACTGATTATCTATTCTTTGTCTTTAATACACATTATATAATCTGAACTATACCTCGTTTATTTAAAAACTATACTGACACAATGCCCATAGGATTGCTAGTGACAACGTACCCAAAAAAATACACTACTATAGCTTACAGACCCGAAAATCTGATAAAAAGTACGATAATTTGACAGCTTTTAACGACAGTGAACTTTGGAACATAGTTTTTTATTGAAAAAATAATAACAAAAATCTGAAAAAATTCATGGTGGTACTTTGAACATTTCTAAACAAATTGCCGTTGAAAAATTTGCAGAATCTAACAAATTGTTCGTTTTTTTACATAAATATACAACTGTACTATCATCAGTTCTAATGAAGATAATGAAGTGATTTAAATTAGAGGTAATTAGTTGAACTATCTGTAATTATTTACAATTTGAAAGAAGTATGTGCTTCTTTTTCTCTTTGTGCAAATTGCGATATTTGAAAATAGTTTTTTATATTCGAAAGCAAGTTTCAGAAACCGGCGGGGTGCCTTTTTTCATGGGATCGTCCTCGTCTTTCCTCAGCATGTGCTTCCAAGTTTTGCTTAGGAAAGACGAGGACGATCCCATAAAAAAGGCACCCCGCTGGTTTCTTACACATGCTTTCCAGTATAAAAAACTGTCTTCAAATATCGCAATTTGCACGAAGAGAAAAATAAGCACATACATCTACAAATTGTAAATAATTACAGATAGTTCAACTAACTACCTGTAATTTAAATCACTTCATTATCTTCATTAGAACTGAAGATAGTACAGTTGTATATTTATGTACAAAAAACAAACAATTGGTTACATTCTGCAAATTTTTCAACGGCAATTTGTTTCAGGCTCATTAACGTACAACATTTTGACCTCTAAAATGATCCTCCATTAATTGAGCTAACGTTTTTTCTTCACTTACTTTTTCAACGTCAAAGCCAGAGGACTCGTATTTTATCGCCGACAGTAGACTTTCGATTGTAGCACGGGTTTGGTTCTGACCTTGGCTTGAATCGAAATTCACCGAAACGTAAACATCAGGGCCGTGTCGTATTGTTGCACAACGTGACGCAGTTACAGCTAGTTCGTTGGGGCATAGTGGTGGCACTCCCATGTATAGTTTTGAAGGCATTACGTTTTAGTGTGCGGGGGAACCGCCAGGTGGCGCTGACAGTCAGTAGAATGCAATGCGCATGTGCAATCATAATATTTTCAAATATTTCGAAATCTCGAAATTGGACATTGGTCGAAGTGTCAAATTGAATTTGTTGTGTTAACCTTGTTGTATAAAATTTTCTGCAAGTTTTGTTGTGTATACTGTTATATACGTACTGTGTGACGTGTGTACTATTTCGTGCTAATGTAAGGAAATGTGTTGATTGGTAAGTATTGAATTTAAAAAAAAAGTACCATTTGGTTGATTTGAGGTTACTTTGTTGTTTTCATATTTCGAAGCAGTGACAAATAAATTAAAAAGGGATATAAATAAAAGTATTTTTGAGATATTAGGAGGTTTTTTTCTTCAAGCAAAGTTTATCGTTTATAATCATTTCTTTGTTAGAGAAATAAAAAATATTATTCTAAGACATAATCTCACATGCAAAAGCCAATTAATCCTTTGCATTACAACAAATCATACTTCTAGTATTTAAATATATATTTTACGTGTGGAAAATCTTTTTATATTTTTCAATTTTGATAATCTTGAAAGTTTATTTACAAGAAATTAAGCGAAATTTAATATTTACGAGAATTTGGGGGAAGCAGCGTTTGGAATGAATTGCTGTCAGGGATTTGTAGTTCATTGACTTATAGTGTCCGGAGGAACCGCTAGATGGAGCTGATTTTGAAGCCAAGTCTTCAAAACGATACATGGGAGTGCCACCACTATGCGTTGGGGTACTGCAATTTATCGCTATGATACTATTTTGCCATGCATGAGTGACCACGACACATCCCACCGCCGCTCCCCTCATCCAGAGCCACCGCTGCGGTGTAAGTCTTGTAACGCTTGAATCGAAATTGCTACAATCCAAAGTCTAGTGTAATTAGTCCGGCCTAACCAACCTGACATAATCAGCAATACTGGTCTGTCTCATTCACATATTTCCAAACTAGCCTCGCCTTTAACTCGGGAAGTGATACACGTATTAGAATTTCATTTTCCAATACCGGTATTGCATTTTTGCGTTACACTGATATAGTAAAAGTGTGATAAAATTCCAAACATTTTTAACACTGTATGTCTTGCCTGTTGAGTCCGTTAAATCAGAAATACCACTCAAATATACCATACGGAAACCGTTGAAAGTACCATTGAGTTACCGTTGAAAATGACCGACGGTATTCCAATGCTTTTTTCGTGCGAGGCTCACTGCTAACACTTTTTCTACTGAAGTCCATTAGGCATAGTTTCAAGGTAGGCGACAGCCATTGTTGGGGGACCTAATAGTTCTGAGACCCATTAGCAATGGCGGCAGTAATTTTTCAATATCTACTTCTTATTATGTTTAATTATTTTTATACACAAAAAAGTCAATTAGGGGAATTAATTTTTCTTAATATTTCCATGAAACTTTCGAAAAAAGAAAACTTTTTATACGCTTGATAACAGTCGCCAAATCGTTCTCTCATGCAAACAAATAAATACATATTTTTTTATTTTGAACAAAATGATTTTTATTACGTTGTGTGCAAATTTTATGTGTTATGGAGTTTAACACGTAAAAAGGATACTTTTCTTTACTTCTTCGGTTTTGTTCAAGAAATTATAAGTCAATTTATTTAACCTTTTATAAACTTGTTCTCTTCTCAATGATGATGCATTTTATCAAATTCTAATAAATCAAAAAAGTTATTACAAAATTTGAGATCCACGTCTATCCTTTTTTATCCGTTAGGCAATCTAAAATTTATTCTATCTTTTTTAATCCCTATTTTCCTATCTAATTTAATACTTATCTATCTTTTCTGAAATATAAGATAGCCCTATCCTTCTGAATCCTAGTCGTTCTATCCAAACGAATCCTCCGCTTATCCAACTCTATCATTTTCCATCCATTAGGCAATCACAAATTTTGGCTATCTTTTTCAATCCCTTTATTCCCATCAAATGAAATCTTTTCCTATATTCTCTTAAATATAATTCAGTCCTATCCTTCCGAATCCCAAGCTTTCTATGGACATGAATCCTCCGCTTATACACCTCTATCCTTTTCTAACCGTTAAGCAATCCAAAATCTTCTCTATCTTTTCCAATCCCTATCTTCCTATCTAATTGAATTCTTTTCTATCTTTTCTGAAATATGAGATAGCCCGATCCTTCTGAATCCTAGTCGTTCTATCCAAATGAATCCTCCGGTTATCCACCTCTATCCGCTAGTTGACATACATCCCTGACTTAGTACAGGCAGTTTCCCGGTAGGTGGCTGACCGTAAAAGTCAGACACAAGTGAAATCATTTGTACCGTATATAACTGGAGGAGGCAGACGCCTTTGCAGAGATCGACTAGTAAGTCGTATAAGTTAGGGAATTTTGTTGTTGGTATATAAACCCTTCCTGGTTTAATACTATTTTGCGTGGGCTTGAAACTCGACCTATATTATTTATTGATGGAAAGCGATGGGTAATTTGACAACAAGGGATAGTCAGGGATAGGTAAAGATAGGCATTTACGAACAACAGGGATAAAGAAAGATAGACGCATGTGACCACAAGGGATAGAGTCAGTGATCGAGAAAGATAGGCAGTTGTGAACACCAGGGATAGAGTCAGGGATAGAAAAAGATAGACAGTTGTGACTGCAATGGATAGAGTCAGGGATACAAAGAGATAGGTCTAAGTAGACACCATGGATAGGGCGTGGAAAGAAAAAGATATCGTTTGTGGGATGCAAAGTGTACATTTGGGAAGAATTGAATATCTCTATCTTTTTCTATCCATACGTTTCTATCTTTTTGAATCCTTTTAATTCCAGCAGGGTTGATTACTGGTCCATATTTTTATTGAAAAAAACCAACTGCGAGGTCTCACAGTTTAGTTTAACGTTTCGACCGTTCTTCGACGGTCTTCATCAGACAAATAATAGAGAGGACTATACATTTGACCTGTTTAACATATTCAAGAGGTTAGAATAGTGAGATATACAGTTTTTCAAATTATTCAACATATTTTTCGCGGTGAGAGTTAAGAGCGATATTTTATGAGAATTTTCAATATGTCTAAAGTTATAAACAGATTAATTGTTAATATTATAACATAATAAATTACCTTTCGTTTAAAAAAAAACTGTGTTGTGTCTATTGCTAAAAAATGTTCCAGTAAGTGAAGAAAGAACGAATTTGATATAAAATGTAATTTTAGACCATGTATAAAACATTTTTAAGTTTAATCATCATTTTGACTCCATCTGCAGGACGGACATAATTAAAATTTTATTAAAAACACAAGAGATGTCAAAATTGTGTTTTCTACTAATTCAAATAGTGCCGATTCGTTTACTGGCAATTAGTACAAATCTACTAATTCAATGAGTAAGAATAACTGACTAAATGAATTAGTAACTGTATCTACTAAAGAAATTGGTAATGTTACTACTAAATGAATTGGTAAACAGTTTTAACAAAAAATGTGTTTTTTCACTGTATACGATGGAAATTGCACATGTAACACTTACTTTTCGATAAAACGTAAATTTTTTCATACACTAATCATTTTAAACTATGCAAAGCAATAATAAAATGCAAGGAGCAGACAAGTAAATTCTTTTAACGTTACAATCTTTCACATTTAAATTTCTCAACCACACACTGTGTTTATCTACAGCTTCAATTTTTCCAAATAAGTTTCGCCTTTTTATTTTAACACTTCCAATCTGTGGCACTCTATGGAAACTTAAATTGAGAGAACTTAAATTGGAGTCACGTACAACCACTGACGCAACAACCTCCGAAACTTGTGGATTTTCGATACTGATGTGCAAATTCCATTATTGGAGCAGATAATTATCAGCTCGGAAGTATTTTGCTCATCAGAGCTACTTACTACAGCACTTATTTATTCAGTTGGACGATCATTACACTTAAACACTATGTTTTTGCTGTGTTTCGTGATGTTTTACGTGTATTTAGTATGTCATCCACGGCTGTCCACGGCCATATTGGTTAGTTCGCGTAGAGGCCGACAGTGTCGCATAGCATGTTTAAATCCCCAATAGCAATTCATTGCTACCAGCTGCTACTCATTGAATTAGTAAGTTGGTACTACTAAGTAGATTAGTATAATACCCTTACTAATGAATTTAGTAACCTAAATCTTACCATTTGATTTAGTAGAAAGTGATACAATTACTAATTTAACAGTCACATTCAATGCTACTAATTGAATTAGTAAAACTTCTACTAATTCGGATTTAGAGAGTAAGGAGTAAGATTCTATGAAAAATGATATGAATTTTTCAGCCTTGATGTTAAATCTCTCTTCACTAACATTCTACATGAAGTTGTACTTGATGCTGTCAAGATTAGATGATACGAAATTAAAATTCACACTAAATTACCTTTTGAATTCTTTATCAACATTTTGAAACAATGTTTGAAAAATGCTTATTGTGTGTTCCAAAATAAATATTACAAACAGATTCACGGAGTCCCCATGGGGTCACCCATTTCAGGCGCAGTATCTCATCTTGTAATGGAAGAATTGGAACAGACAATTCTTAACAACAATCCACAATTTACTCCTCTGTTTTTCTATTGGTACGTAAATAACATCTTAGCCTGTTTCCCTAGAGATAAAATTCTATCATTCAAAGATCTTTTTAATACATATCACAATAGATAAAAATTCACTATAGAATACGAACATGAGAAGAGTATTAACTTTTTGGACGTACAACTTACTAACAATAATGGTCAAATCTACACGAACTGGTTTCGTAAAAATGCATGGTCAGGTAACACAAACACACTTAAACTCAATGATTTTCCAATTAGACTAATCAATAAATAAATTATTAATCATGTCAATAAATTACTTTTTCATGATAACAACACCGACATGAAGAACAGCAGAGAACAAAACTTGGATAGATCAATAGTCTTACCTTACAATACACACTCTTCCAGAATTTTTCAAAAACTATAAAACAAACACAACATTAAAATCATCTTTAAACCTATCAAAGATCCATTTAAACTTTTTAGACATCAAAAAGACCTATTTCTAAAAGTAAGGAAACTAACATAATTTATAAACTAACTTGCTTAGACTGCAATAAATGTTATATTGGTCAAACTAAACGATACATTCAACAAAGAATAAAAGAACACAAAAGGTCATATGATAAGAACACGACTAACACTGCTCTTTCTAAGCATTCAACCATTCATCAACACAACTTCGATTTTGAAAATGTAACTATATTAGCTAAAGAAACACACTATTACAATCGAATCTTCATGGAAATGTTCTATATTGTGAAAAATACAAACAATGTAAACTTTAGAACTGATATTGACCGTATGAGTGCTATATATAATAGCCTCATCCATGCAATTAACTAATTTTATAGTTATTAGAGACCTTTGCAAAATTACAATAATAATTTAGTACAATTCTCACAGTTACATGTTATAATATGAATATTCTGTGATTGCTCTCTTTTTAACATCTGTACTTAGAGTGCAGTCCCATGGAGGTAGATTAGGAGAATAGTGGAACAGTTTTGATCAATGAGGTCCCTGCACAAGCTCTAGCAGTCAACTCATTGGTCAAAACTGTTTCACTATTCCAAAAATCTACCTCCATGGGACTGCGCCCTTATTCAAGTAGGAGTGAGACACGGTATGATCCACTATCGACACAATGCTAATGTATCACGACTGCAGACGGAGTCAAGAAGATTAATTAAACTTAAAAATGTTTTTTATAAATGGTCAAAATTTGATATAAAATCCGTTCTTTCTTCACTTACTGGTACATTTTTTAACAATGGACACAACACACTTTTTTTAAAAGCGAAAGATAATTTATTATGTTATAATATTTACAATTAATCTGTTTATAACTTTAGACATGTTGAAAATTCTCATAAAATATCGCTCTTAACTCTCACCACGAAAAATATGTTAAATAATTTAAAAAACGGTATATCTCACAATTCTAACCTCTTTAATATGATAAACAGGTCAAATGTATAGTCCTCTTTATTATTTTTCTGATGAAAACCGTCGAAGAACGGACGAAACGATAAACTAAACTGTGACACCTCGCAGTAGATTTTTTTTCAACAAAAATATGGACCAGTAATCAACAGCATTGATTATTTTCAAAACATTAGTTCATTATAAATATAACGCATTTATAATATTATTTCCGATAAAATTCTATTTTAGGGCGCCAGTTTCACCTTATTGATCATAATTATAATCGGCAGCGTTTTTAATATCTGCTTATTTAATAATTTTTATACCGAGAAAGTCAATTAGCAGAATTGCTTTTTTATTACAAAATATTTCCATAAAAATTTTGAAAGAAATATCTTGAAATTTTCTGGTACGACGACACATTATTTGTCTACAGCCTTATAAAGAATATATTTGTTATTAGTCTACGTTCCCCTACAGGCCATAATTTTAGATGTATTTTAAATCACATTTGTTTAACCCTACTGACCATAACTATCTTGGATAGCGTTCTAAATTTTCAACCGAAAAATACAAACAAAGAAATACGTCCTCAATACTCAGCTTATGTTTAACACCCTTTTTATGAACAATAAGGAGTGGGCTAATGTTACCCAAGATAATTATGCTCAGTCAGGTAAAAGTAACGTGATGAAGAAAATCTCTAAAATTGTGGTATGTAGGGGAAGGTAGGTAAATAAAAAATATATTGTTTACAATGTCCATGAAGTTATAAATAAGTGATAGCTTGTTTTGTGGTTCTAGGTTCGGTCTTACATGTAGATGCACAACCTGGCATGATAGCCCTTTCGAAAAAGTATTATATAATGTAAAATTATAAAATAATAATAATCTAATGATTATAATAAATAATAATTAATTATAATATAATATATATAATATAATATAATTATAATATTAATTATAATGATTTTCCTATAATGAATTTCTTATCATTTATTCGCGATTATAGCCAACGGCCATACCACGCTGAAAACCCCAGTTCTCGTCAGATCACTCAAGTTAAGCAGTGTTGGGCGCGGTTAGTACTTGGATGGGTGACCATTCGAGAATACTGCGTGCTGTTGGCCCATCGTGGGTGTGGTGAGCCCAACTTGTAGTTATTTACTACAAGAAACTATCCACCTAGAAACACTACCTAAATCGGGTAGTGTCACGCCTACCCTGAAAGGGAAATGGCTTAATTGTATAATGGTATAGGAATAATTGAGCCGCTGTATAATGTAAGGGCATATAACATTCACATGGCCGTTCACGTTGACCCCTGTTGTCATTGAAATCGATTTTCAAAATTAAATTTTTGAAACATATGGCCATGAAATTTCCTACAAAGCCATATGTTTCAAAAATTTAATTTTCAAAATCTATTTTAAAGACGACAGGGGTCAACCGGAACGGCAATGTGAATTTTATATGCCCTTACACTATCCAGCGGCTCAATTATAGAAATTAATAAGATTAAAATATTGGATTAATTGGTGCAAAAAGTATAAAAAAGTATAAATTAATAATCAATTTTGAACTACTCACACAAAAGTATATAAAAATTTACATATTTAAAAGAAGCTTCGTTTAACATTGTGGGTATAATAAAACTTGAAGTTATGAGTATCAAAATTATTTCAATACTTTTATATTATTAATTTCTGCAATTATTTTTCTATAAATATTTGCCTATAATTATTCCTATAATCGCGACAAAATTATAGGAAATTCATTATAGGAAAATTATTACAGGCCTATAATGAATTTCCTATAATACTTTTTCGTAAGGAAGATTAGATTAGAGGATTCTATAAATTATTTGAAGTCTCTGAGTTGGAATTTTCTACACTTTACCATTTACTAGCAAGTTTTCCACGTCTCGAAACAAATCGTCTGACAGTCACGACAAAGGCATCTGTCGTCATATCAGAAACAAGCTCGAGATGGACAGCTATCGTAGAAAAATACGCCAATGTAACACTTGCTAGTCATTGAGTCTCGTCCTCTTCGATCTTTTATAATAAGAGGACCTGCATAATCTACCCCTGCAGCAGAGAAAGGTGGTGAAGGTGTTACTCTAAGCTTTGGCAAGTTACCCAGCATAGGTGGAACTCCTTTGGGATTTACCTTGAAATTTTTTACACAAGACCTAACCACCTTTCTAGCCAGATTTCGTTCACCGAATAGCCAAAAAATTTCGTGAATTAAAGATAAAATCTAGAGTACCTTTCGTTATGGGCACCTTTTCAGTCAACATTTTTATTTCCTTGGAAAAAGTAACAATCTTTGTCTGAGAAAGTTCAACAGAGCATAGATACCCAACCAGTTTGTTGTTTTTAGTTTTACAGTTATTTCCAACACTCTTGCAATACGAAAATACTCTAATACAGTCTGTGTCAGAAGAAAGGAACCGCGATTTTTTGAAAAGTAAAAAATATATTCTTGTCCGCTTTTCGCGACTTGATTGTCCCACCAGAGGGCTACGACGCCAGTGCTAATTTATTTAATTGTTGCTAAAAAACTCGTGGTTAACGCAACTAAACCAAAATGAGCGAAAAGTATGCAAAATGTGATGAAGCGGTATTTTTATATTCGCACTCAAAAGGGCCAAAACTATCGTACTCCGCTGCTGCAAAAGTGATTAAAAAATCGAAAAAGTTCGTCGTGAAGTGGAACCAGCGGTATAAAGTTCATAAAAATGTCAATAACTTTCCCAATTGGGGCTTGAAGCGGGCGACCACAAGCAAGCAGGACAAGGCGATTCTCCAGCTGTTCGAGCGGATTCTTTCTCTGCGACTGCTCCAGGCTCGCACTCTTCTCGCTAAGAGGGCAATACACGTCAGTATCAAGACCATTGAACGGCGTTTGAAGGAGGGAAACGTTAATTACCGTCCCGCGACATCAAAACCTCTGCTCTCTGAGAGACACATTGAAAAACGCAAGGCATGGGCTAGCGAAAACTAGCGAAAGGGGCCTTCCAACAACTGATGCGCGCTATGCGCAAAATTTGTTCCTGTTTGTCCACGGACTACGCGGAAAGGCTGGTTGAAAGTATGCCAAGAAGGGACCAGCCTATACTTGACAACGATGGGGATTATGCGGCATATTAAATACTTCCGACTTGTAATTTTTAATATACTTCAATGTAAAAACAAATTAAATAAATATCTTTCATACTTTTTGAAAAATTGCGGTTTTTTTCTTCTGACAATGACTGTAAGTCGATGTAGACTTTGGTATCGTTCGAAAATAGAGAGAACCCACGTTTCTTCTTTGGCTAAAAGGTGACGTTTTTTTTGTCCTGGCACCTCATGTGATAAAGATGGCATTGAAGGTAAGTCAGATTCACTTAAACCCAAAAGATTCAGGAAGTTCTCACCATAATCTAAAATTCTCGAGAAGATTTGGAGCAACACCATGCGAAATGCATTCGACTGGGTTGTCTTTTCTACGAACGTTGAGTTGAATTCTGAACCAAAACAACACAATCCCCGAATCACACCATTAGTAAACATTATCTATAAGTAAATCTAAAGAAAATTTGACCTTGAAGCTTAATTTTGCTAACTCAAGGGCTCCGTACGCACTACATATCCTTTGCAAGCTCTCGTCCAACGAAAGTTCTTCTGACCAAAGTTTTTGTAGAGTGATTTTTGCTAAAACAATACTGGAACCGAAAGGACCGAGGGGATCGATAATCCAAGGTATTTCAGATAGAATTTGCCTGTTAGTGATTATAATGTTGTTTAAGACACTTACCGAGTAACTTAAATTATCCGAATTTGCTTGCCACCTTAAACCGAGGATTTTTACTTGATCCACATTTGTCAAGCTAATCGAAGTGGGAGATTGATCCGAATCCTTTATCTCTTCGATTACACAAGGGTCGTTTGAAACCCATTTTCTGAGATTATAGCCCCCAGTTGCCAAAACTTGGGATACTTGCTTTACGACTGATTTAGCCTCCTCTATTGAGGTAGCACCAGTGTCCAAATCATCAACGTAGAAATCCTTTCGAATCATTTTAGCTACATTGGGAAGCTCTTGTGCACAATCATCGGCTAATAGATAAAGACACCTAATAGTGTTCAGATTAAAAATTTACACCGGCTTATTTTAATCTGCGCGCCACAATATTCGTTGAAGAAGACGCTGTTCAGGTGTCACAAGCACCTGACGGTACAGTTTTTCTGCATCACCGCTTATAACGTAAGGTTGTTTCCAAAAACGAACGAAAATCGAGAATAAATCTTGAAAAATCGGGTGAACTATTTGAATATCGTTTAACAACACTCCACTTGTTGTTGGTTCCGAAGTATTGAGCACTACGCGCACCTTTGTTGAAATGCTATCTTCTCTAATTACGCAATGATGTGGTATGTCATACGAGGCAGCAGACCTTGATTTCCCACGTCCTAGCAGTTACTTTATCTCATTTTTCGGGTACGATATCAATTAATAAAATGTCCCAGTAAGTTATTTGTTTAACCTAATACAGTTAGGGCCCTTAAATGTTTATGTTATCTACAGTTTTTTGAATTAGAGGTGCTCGTTCCCTATGAATAGATTCGATTTCGAAAACTGCCTTGATGTGGTTGTGTATCAAAAGATTTTTGTTGTTAAACCGACTTAGCAGGATTTCCCAAGCCACGGTGTGATTTGTCGCGGAAAATTCAAGAGACTTTATTACTTCTTATATATTGTCCTCCAATGATGCCCTAAAATAATGAAATTTTTTGATATTGCTAATTTGAGCATTTTTGCAAATAAAAGATGTAAACGTATCGCAAATCCTAACCATCCGTCGAGCTCGCCCCTGAACTTAGGCAACTCGATTGTCGTAAGTTGAAATTTTGCACAAGCGGTACGTTGACGTTGTTATTGTTAGCTGCATTGTTTTCTTGTGTATTTGGGACTGAAGGGCGGTTGAGCTTGAGCAAAAGTGCTCCACGAGACAGTAAACGTTGTGCTTGAGCTAATATTCGAAAATACTCCGATTAAAAGATGTCGCGATAACTAGTAGTTTCTGCTTCGTCATCAGTCAATTCATCTAATTCTACTTGGTATTCCTCGAAATCTTGAAATGCCAATTTTAAATGATGTAACTTCCAAATCAGTTTTAATTTCACTAATTCGGGTAGTGCGTTTTATTCATCGGGATGTGTTTGCACGATTAGATTAGTATAATTGATAAAAAGGTTTAATTTACTTATAGGTAAAAGAATAGACAACGGAATGCTTACGTCGTTTTCACAAAGTTTACGATCGTGATAATTGTTCACATTTGGATCTTTTCTTGTCCACCAAACTAACAAATTTGAGTCCATTTGACTTTACTATCGATATCTCGTTCGAAGGACCATGTTTAGTAATTATTTGTGCTGGATTTCACAGAAAGCGTCAGGAGCGGTAAATTTAAAAAATATATATCAAACAGAAGTAAAGACTAGTTATAATAAAAAAATATATGTAAGTATCTCGTTTTTCTTCTCAATTGGAGGAATTCTGGTGAACCTCCCATAGTTATGTGGTCAAATTTATATATTGTAACTGCCAACTTTTTGGCTTAGTTATCTTATGATCTTAATTGGTTATTTTACTTAATTAATTAAGATAGGTAATAAATGAAAGGGACTTCTTATGGAGAAAGAATAAGATTCCGTATTACATTCAGTGTTCTTTTATTCACTTATGCCTGCACTACGCTATTTTTACAAAGGAGGTCCCTAATGTCTAGCTAAACTCATGTTTAATTATAACGTGCAGTAATTATGCATAATATAAGAGGAATTTCCTATTTAAAATCTTTCCTTAAAGTTATGTAATTTTATCACGGGCGAGTTTTATTATAAAAAGAGCAATTGCTAATGATAAAGTATAGAAATACTGCAGTTCGGGCAGTCTAAATGTACATTCGTTTTCTTTACTTCCTTAAATCCTGATAGCGCGGGGGCAGCGTTTAGACGAAAAAAAAATAAACCGATTTTCCAATAGACTGAACTTTTATTATCCAAGTACAACGATGGATAAAGCGAGTGTTAATTGTGTAACGGTTTACAAAAGACTGACGAGACAAAGACTCGTGTTTAGTGATGGGCACTGCTCGGCCTGACTGTGGTAATACCTGACCTGACCGGTAATGTCCGGTCATGACGGTAAAAGTTGGTAAAACGCGGTCAGACCCAAATATCTCCAACAGGAAAGTTTTTTTTATAGAAAAAAGTGGTTTAGTTGTTAGGACATTCCCTATGCTAAACTTGTACAAAAAGTTTTTCGGTTCTAAATATTCCAGCTATTCTCAAAGTTATAAAAATGCGAAAAAGCTGAGCATAGCAGACGACACTTTTGACAGTTTCGCGCGAGTTTCGAGGGGAATTTGAAAATGACACTTTACAAATTGACAAATTTATTAAGTAATATTTTTAAAATAATATTTAGTAGTGTGCTAAGTTATTTTGATTATCATTTCAATGAATATGACACTTATACATTAGGTTAAGTACTGTGTATCGTATAGGTTATATTTCCTGAATGAAAATACTGTTTTTTTGTCTTTAAATAACATAAAATTGATAAATAATTATTATGAATTTAGATTTATGAGTAATTTGTGTAAATAATTTATTATTTGTTATTATTTGTATTGTCACTGTTACCATTTTTAATGATAATAATTGCCTTATTGAATTTCGTCACATATAAATAATAACAAATAATAAATTATTTACACAAATTACTCATAAATCTAAAGTCATAATAATTAGATATCAATGTTATTTTATTTAAAGACAAAAAAAAAACAATATTTTCATTTAGGGAATATAACCTATACGATACAAAGTACTTAACTTAATATTTAAGTGTCATATTTATTGAAATGATATTCAAAATAACTTAGCATACTGCTAAATATTATTTTAAAAATATTGCTTAGTAAATGCAACAGATTTTCAATGTAATTTGTAAATTTGTAAAGTGTCATTTTCAAATTCTCCTCGAAACTCGCGCGAAACTGTCAAAAGTGTCGTCTGCTATGCTCAGCTTTTTGGAATTTTTATTACTTTGAAATTAACTGGAACATTTAGAACCGAAAAAATTTTTGTAAAAGTTTAGTATAGGGTATGTCCTAACAACTAAATCACTTTTCTCTATAAAAAACCCTTTTCTGGTGGAAATATTTGGGTCTGACCGCGTTTTACCAACCTTTACCGTCATGACCGGTCAGGATTGGTCATGACTGTGAAATACCGAGCAGCGCCCATCACTACTCGTGTTGGTGTGTGTTTGTGTAAATTGTAAATGAGAGATGGCGTTGTCTATTTGAATACCTTAAATAAGAAGGCGCGAATTGCAAATCCTCACACTCTCCCTCAATTTGCGCTCTGAGGTAACTTTATAGAAGAAATTCCAAGTCCAGAGATGCACTCCATGTGCTTTGGTCCGGGTAACCCTTTGGTCAGTACGTCCGCCACCATCTTCTCTGTTGGTAGATAAACAAGATCGACAGGATGCTCCTTCAGAACTTGACGTATGAAGTGGTGTTTGACATCAATGTGTTTGGATCTGGAGTGATGTATCGGATTCTCAGCAAGTTTCCCAGCTCCTTGATTATCGTTGAAGATGACTGCCTTGGCAAGATCTGGATGTCCCAAATCTTTGAGGAAATTGATGAGATATATAGCTTCCTTTGAGGCATCATTAATTGCCATATATTCCGCCTCGGTAGATGAGAGTGCCACGGTGCGTTGTTTTCGTGATTCCCATGATATGGCACCTCCGCTGAAGATGAATACTGAACCCGTGTAGGAACGGCGATCGATGGTACAATTGGCCCAGTCGGCATCGACGAAACCTCTCAAGATATTATCGTCCCTTTTAAATTTCAGACCATGATTTGCGGTTCCCTGGAGATATCGGAGTACACGTTTAGCTGCTGTCCAATGTTCTTGCTTCGGGTTGCTGTTGAACTGTCCAAGCACACTAACGGGGTGTGAAATGTCTGGTCGTGTTCCCAAGGCGGCGTACATCAGTGCCCCAACTAACTCTCTGTATGGGAACGTTTCACCCTCTGCTCGGTCATTTGAACCTTTCGTCAGTTTCGTGTTAGTAGCAAGTGGGGTGCTTACTGGCTTGCTTTCGCTCATTCGGAATCTTTGCAGAATGTCCCTTATGTAGGTTGTCTGTGATAAGGTTATGCCTTCCTTATCGCGTGTGATTTCCACGCCTAGACAATACCGAGCTTCACCAAGATCTTTAACCTTGAATTCCCTGGAAAGTCTCTGTTTAATCTGACTCTCCCTTGCTCTATTATTTGACACGATCAAAATGTCATCCACATAAATTAGAATGAACGTGTTTTTGATTTTATCCGTGTAGACACACGGGTCAGCGTTTGTCGGTGTCAGACCAATGTCTCGCAGAACCGAATCCAATTTTGCATGCCACTGGCGACCAGCTTGGCGTAAACCATATAAGGCTTTATTGAGTTTACATACCTTAGTCGTTCCGTCCATTTGATCCAGCATCTTCTTGGCTCGTCTGGAAAGGTCAGAATCACAGCTTTCTCGAACTATTCTTTTAAGCATTTTGTCCAAAAAATCCGGCTGTTCCATGTAGACCACTGTGTCCATTTTTGCATTTAAATATGCCGTTTCAATATCCAACTGAGTTACTTTAAGGTCGAACTTGACTGCTAATGCAATGAGCAATCTAAGCGAACTGAGGCGCGCGACAGGCGCAAAAGTTTCGAAGAAATGTAAACCAGGTTGCTGCGCAAAACCTTTCGCTACAACGCGTGCTTTTCTTCGTTCCAGTTCTCCATCAGGCCCGTACTTGTTTCTCAGCACCGTTCGACATTTAATCACCTTTTCGTTTGTAGGTCTGTCGACTAGGTCGAATGGAATCTCGCAGACATTCATGGCCAAATCAGCATTTTCCCAACCGTAGAACTCCTCGTCGCTAGAATCGAAAGACTCCTGGTGCCTATCCTCTTCGGGTACAACAGGAACATCAACTCTTGTAGTGGTGTACTTCTTGGAAGGACGTCCTGGTCTGCCAGTTCTAACGATTTGAGGTCGGCCTGGTCTTCTCCTTTCAGCTTCGTTTATTTCCTGTTGGTTATTTACGTCCGCAGGAGGTTCAGCAACAATGGGAGTATCGTCAACAGCTATCTGATCCATATGACGATCCAAGAAGAAATCTACGTCACGTGTGGTTTCAACATTTTCTTGAGTGACTTCTGAAATATTCTCTTGAGTATTCTTCGAATATTCATTCATGAATCGAACATCACGAGTTATGTGAATTTTTCTTTCGGACGGTATCCAAATTCGATAAGCTTACGCATTAGTGGCGTAGCCAACAAAAATTCCTTGGATTCCTCGTGGTTTTAGTTTATCCTTGTTAGGACGTTTATCGAGACAATATACTTTAATTCCAAATCCTCTTAAGTGCCTTAAATCAGGGCGCTTACCTGTCCATCTTTCGTGTGGTGTTTCGATGCCAAGTGCTTTAGTGATACACCTATTCCGTATGTAACACGCAGTTGCGATGGCCTCTCCCCAGAACGATGTAGGTAACCCGGAATCAATCAACATACAACGTGCAGGTTCTATCAATGTTCGGTTTTTGCGTTCAGCAACTCCATTCTGCTGCGGGGTATAGGGAGCCGTTAACCGATTGCGTATTCCCGACTCTTTCAAGAAGTGATCCATGCCCGTGTTGACAAACTCTTTTCCGTTGTCGGACTGTATTGCCTTGATTTTCATTCCGGTGTGCGTTTCGGCGAGATTTTTGTACTCAATAAACTTTGTAGTCACCTCAGATTTGTTGCGAAGTAGGTAAAATTCTGTCCAGCGGCTGTAGTCGTCTGTGAAAGTTAGCAGGTATCGAGCTCCGCCTATTGACTCCGTTCTCACCGGGCCACATAGATCCGTGTGGACAACTTCGAGGAGAGATGATGTTCCTTGGCTTCCTTTTGGAAAGGGAACGCGGGTAATCTTGCCTGCTGCACACGTATCACACGGCGGGCAATCTGCATCGATGCAAAAATCCAAACCTGTGACTGCCTCCTTTTTCTTCATCAGATTCATATCCCTTCGATTAAGATGTCCTAGTCGTCTATGCCACTCAATGGCGTCATCTTTTTCACTAGACACAGCACACGCGACATTAGGTTTTGTGTCCGCAAGAAACAAATCACCTTCACGTTTTGCGACGAGTCTAACACTCCCGTTTTTGTTTTTTACTGTCGCTTGATTTTTGGTGAAAACGACGGAATACCCGTTGTCCACGATTTTGGCAACCGATAGAAGATTAGTACGCAAAGTCGGCACGTGAAGTGTATTATGCAGCAAAAACGTTTTATCCTGCTTACCATCTGATGCCACTACGCGGACGTCGCCTTTTGCTGTGACGGCGGCAATTGTATTGCTTGCTAACTTCACTCCACTATTAACTTTGTGTGAGTTCGTGAACAGATGCTCGTCTTTGCATAGGTGTGAGGTGCACCCACTGTCGACGCACCATTTCTCACCACTCGTAACATAGAATGATAAATCGTCTGAAAACTTTGGAATTTCACTCGCGAAAAATGCGTCGTCGACGGAATTGGCTCTATCGCCTTCCTTTTTCTTCTTTTTGAAGCATTTGGATGCGCGGTGGCCTTTCTTTCCACAGAAGTTGCACTTGATCTTTTCTTTCGTAGTGGGATCAGTGCCGTGTCTATCTTGACGACCATTCTGGAATGAATCTCCGTGTGACGTCATTGAATTTCCTTGTTTCTGCTTGACAAAGATGGCGCCGTTGTCTTTACTTTTATGCTCTCTGGCAAAGCTTTCTTCTATTATTTTTCCCATGAGCCGCTCGGCGTCGGGTAAGGCGTCATGTGATTTCACAGCACAGCAGAAATTATCGTAACTGCTTGGCAAACTATGTAGCAACATAGCCCTTGCGACGCATATATGGATTCGCGTTTTGTCCATACTTCGCGCGCTGTTTCGCAATTTCGGATGTGTTTTAGCTGTGATGAACTAATTGAGAGAATAAGATCAGATTTGGCCATCCGATCTTCCTTTTTCCAATTGTTAGGTTCATCTCCTGCGGCATCCGGTTTAGCGATTTCACCGGAAACGTACGCCCATGTGCCATTTTTTGTCAAAAGAGCCTCTACCTGGATTTTCCAAGTTTCATAATTTTCTTTGGCTAGAAGCTCGATCCGCATCGAACTTTGAAAACTGGCTTGAGGCTGTGTCATGTTGAAATGTTTTTGTACACGCGTCCTTTGTGGCGATGCTTGTGACGACTCCTTTCCGCTTCGTCTGTGACGCAGTTATCAAGCGAGAAAGTACCACTCGCGACCACGTTTCGATGCGCGACAAAGACTTCCATTCACAGCGAAAACACTATGCATACTAACGTGCACATGGAAAATTAGATGAGTAAAATCACTGCACTGATTTGAAATACCGGTCACTATATTGTGACGAGGCGTGCAAGAGAAAACATAACGACCGATTTGCACACGTGCCTCGAGCGCGTCGTTTTCTTTCGCGTCGGTTTTCTGTTTCGAGTTTGATTATTATTCGTCAATTGCGTCCACTGTAGCCCATAACCTGATAGCGCGGGGGCAGCGTTTAGACGAACAAAAAATAAACCGATTTTCCAATAGACTGAATTTTTATTATCCAAGTACAACGATGGATAAAGCGAGTGTTAATTGTGTAACGGTTTACAAAAGACTGACGAGACAAAGACTCGTGTGGGTGTGTGTTTGTGTAAATTGTAAATGAGAGATAGATGGCGTTGTCTATTTGAATACCTTAAATAAGAAGGCGCGAATTGCAAATCCTCACAAATCCTATCTTAGTTGAAAATAAAATCAATAAATCATTATTCTATGGAATATAAAAATTAGCAAACTGATTCTTTTTTATTATAGAGTTTTTTGATATTTTTCGTTTTATTTATGTAAAATCTCTGTGAAATTTAAGTAATTCCTTCCTTTATAAATATTTTGTGTTCTCTAGAGGTTTCTTTCTTTCGATGAGATTGAATCCTCACTCTTTTACAATGAATCTCTCTAGAGAAACGATTTATATAGTAAGGGCTCGAATGTTTGGGTTTTTCTCATCAAACCAAAACCACGAGTCAAAATATCCTAATTTATTCGTAGATTGGCACTCAGGCACATCAAAGATAATCTAATTTCCTAGTTAAATACCGCTTATTATTTGATGACCTTTCGCTCAGGTGTATCGGTCTAATCCTCTGGCTATTGTATTTAATTATGCTGACCTGGAGCCTCGGTGTAACCTCAGCTTTGCTCAATAATGTAAATACAATAGCTTTACGTAAATTCAAATATCTGTATACAAAAAATATAAACCTTTTGCCATACACAATTAACATGAGATCTCAAAGTGGAATTTTAGCCACGAGTATTCAGATCGCGTAAGAAAGTTCATCAGCTCAAACCTGACGAGTAAAGATCACTTTAAAGTTGAATACCTTTTTAAAAAAGTCTTTGGCGATGTAATCACCCCAACTCCTTTAAAGATTATCCAATTCTTTATGGAAGAAACTTCAAAATAATTGGCTTTTTAGACCAAGTATTTTGCAGTTCTCCGCTGTGGGTGAATTTTGTGTCATAAGAAGAGAGGATGGATCCTCAAGTCTTCTCACAAGGTTTTCACCCTGAGATCTTGATTATTCGGGCGCAAGATTCAGAATGTCATTTTTCAGTCGGGGAGCGCTTTTTATTTCTCGTGCTCCACTTCACCCTCCCTCGCTTACGCAATAGCGTTCGAGTGGGAGTTCTGAAGTCTGCGTGGAGTTTCTCCTGTGTTATGCAACTTTCTGTTGGCATCACGCAGGAGATGTTTCCTTTGCCTACGCTCAGGCTGCCCTTGTAACTCGCAGGTTACAATATATATAAAAAATCTATGTAACATTGATTGTTTTATACATTTAAACAAAAGTTACATATACCCAGATAGCAAACGTGCGGGGCACGTTACTCGCACGGCATGCGGGGCACGCGGTGCGTGCTGGGTGCGAGGCATATGGGTCGCACTTTGTGAGGGGCACGTACGTGCGAGGCATATGCAACGCACTTTGTGATAGGCACGATGTGCGGCGCATGTGTGTCGCACTTTGTGAGGGTCATTATATAAATGATATATAAGTAATAAGCACATTTTTTGATAATATTAGTATAGTAAACTATTATTATTGTAATAAAATTTTTTTAAATATTGATAATTATTATAATTAAAGATTGAATTAATTGATAGTGTAAAAATGGTTTATTTACAAAAATTAAAACATTCCCGATTTTATAATAAGAATAAATTAGGAAATTAGTAAGAATTATTGAATGCATGGTTGTATAGTTTCAACGTACAATATGCATTTTATTTATTTTAAAACTATAATTTCCAACTTTAATCGACTATACAAATAATTTCAGTTAGCCTTTTGTCAATTTGAATTTGAAATTAAGTAAATAAGAAAAGGAAATTTTTGGTATAATTTCTACTTTACATATTTATTTATGTTTATAACTTCAATTTGTGCTTTTAGTTTCAAGTTTAACATTAAATTGAGTTTAAAATGTAATTCAAAATCAATGTTTAAAAAATGTGTTCAGAAATTTAAAAAATGCATCTTTAATTTTCAATCGTATTGTATTCATTTTTTATCATTTTGAAGTAGAAATAAGAGGAGCTATATTTAAAAACTGCGTGCATTAGCTGAATAATATACGGCGCAGACCCCGTCGCGTCGGTCGAACGGTGATCGCCCGACGCGCCGTAACAGCTGTTGTCGACTTCCGTTGTCGGTTGTTTCGCGAGTTTTAATATAATTAAAAAAACTGTGGTAAAGTTTTTCTTTTATTATTTAAACAACAAATAGGCTATTTACCGTTTTTGTTATGTTTCATACAATTTCTGAAAGTTTCAGCGAAAAATATTTATTATTGTGGACACAAACGTGCTAATCTCGCAAAAGTATCAGGTCCTGCAGTTTGTGATATTGAATATTACAGTTATGTAAATGCGTGCGTTTTAATGTTAGTATCGTTAAGGGCATTTTTTGCTTACGATATTTGCATGTTTGTGCCCAAAATAATAAACATCTTTCGCTGAAACTTTGAGAAACGCGAAAACCGATATAAATAGCCTATTTCTGTTTTGAATAATTAAAAACAGATAATTTCTGTTCAATCTTGTTTTTTTTAATTATTATTCAAACAACAAATATTAGCATGTTTGTGTCCAAAATAATAAATATCCTTCACTGAAACTTTAATAAGAGACGTGAAACCGGTTATAAACAGTGTATTTTTGGTTTAAATAATTAAAAAAAGATAATTTGTGTTTTAGGTCATCATTTTTTTTATTATTTAAGCGAAAAATATACTTTTTACCTACGTCTTTATGTTTTCTGTCAGTTTTATATGCCTGTATCTTGTAGTTGCAGCAAAAAATATTTATTATTGTTGATACAAACATGCGGAAACTGAATTGCTAATGCGCAACTAAAATGTATAAATATTCCTTCCACCCAAATAAAAATACGTTCATGATAAATTACCTGCTCTTTATTTAAAAATATCAATGCAAATATTTTCTGTACCCTCTAAAAATCCTAAATGTGTGCACGCACCATACCCGTACCGGCACGCATGATGTGCGACCCTCACGACGTGCGAAACACCTGTCACGCATATGAGGACGCAGCTGTGTCATCCCCTGCGCGCACGTTGTGCGAGAAAATCCGCACGTGGTGCGACGCACTTTGCTATCTGGGTATCTTGTCATAAATATCTATATCTAGTCGCGCCGGAAAAATAAAACATCAACGGTTTGTTAACTACTATTTCAATTGAGCTAAAAAATTCCAGAAAACTCCTTTGAACCTTCCTGACCAACTTTCTTACTGAAAGTTTTCACTTGCTCAAAATTCGCACACTCCCGAAACTATCAAAGTTGTTTGTGCACGAATTGTGCAACGCCTCGGCAAAAAATTATTAACTTTTGTTCACATAAACATTTTCAACTTTTGCTAACGTCATCGGTCGCAGAAGATGCCAATCAATACCTCTCATAAATTTTAATTTAAAATATTCAGATAAAAACAGTTTTTTGTAAATAATTCAAAAACTAAAAAAGCTACAACTTTTTCTATTTGCAGAAAAAGATGCGTAACAAAATTATCAATACAAATGCCTATTTAAAAAATTAAAATTCGAAACTTTATTCTCGAAGGCTCAGGGGCCTCCCCACTCCAGCAAAATAATTTTGTATCTCCTTTTTGCAACCGGCGCCTCAATTGGCTGTAAAATTTGGTATTAAAACATTTATTTTTATAAAATGTCAATGGCAAGCTCGGATATAGTGTAAAAATAGTATTAAATGCCGCAGCAATAGGAACAAGTTCTTTTCCCATATCAATTATAAATATACTCAAAAATTAATAATTGCCGTTTAGAATAAAGTTGGAAAGACTAATATTTTCGATAGAAAATTTAAGTTAGGAATAAGAGATATTCACAAAAATAAATAATAAAACCGTAATTGCAATAACTAAGAGTTTAAAAAACATAAGTTGCAAAATAGGTAGAAAAATTACCATTGCCAATAGGAAAAATACTTCAATATAGTGTTTGAAAAAATTCTATTTAAAATAGCAAATTCACTACCGAATGACATCATATGCGCTGAGGTTCATATGGACGATCAAATTCCTCAATCTCATAATCCGTTTTATCACAGGAAAATGTCTCCGTGCTGCTGCCTTGGAGACCCGTGTACGATTCCCGCCAGCGACGCTCTCTTACGTATAACACGATTTTCAGCTTTTAGATTATCATATAAATGTCTAAGGGCCGGTTCCACCAACCTCAATTAAAAAGTTAATCCTCCGTTAAACCTAGTTACGCGTTCCACCACGTTTTAGCGGCCGGTTAACTCGCGTTAACCACAGTTAAATCTAACCGGTCAAAATTGATCGGTTAAGGCGACTTAATCGTCTTCTAACCTAAAAACTGCAGGGTCGTTGTGAAATATGGAGTTTTTGGAAGAAGATCTGAGATCGTCTGATGACGAAGTCGAAGAAGATGTTTTTGAATTTATATGTGATATATTAATATATCACGAACAAAACATACACCAACATTCACTTTTTTTAGGTTAGTGTAGACACGAGCGTGGCGTGAACCTTACCTGGATTTGGCGCGCATGGACATATTGCTTTGCTTTCCACTCGACCGATGGGTAGCCAATCACACGAATGATTTAAAGTAAAATAGGAGTTACTTCGAAACGACTATCTGGTTAGATAACCGCGCCCACGAAAAATGTGGTGGAACGCACAACAGGATAATCCAAGCTTAAATATGGCGTTAACTTTAACCCACCGTCAGTTAACCACTGATTTAACCGAGTTTGGTGGAACCATCCCTAAGTGTATGTTTAATGAATACAATTTATCTTGTGTGTTCGGGTGCAGGCAGTGCTACCTCGGAGCGCGTATTTATTTTTATTTTGCTGCTTCGACGATAGCATATTTTCCTATTTTCGATAGGAAAAATGAGAAATACATGTTTGCTTCATGTTTGTTTCATGTTTGCGAGCACATGGGAAGAATGACTTTCATATTATATTTTGCAAACTTCAAACTCTTTTTTACGGATTATAGAAATTTTCTTTTGGTATAATAGTGATGCTATATCCTGGCTTGCTATTGTCTTTTTGTAAAAATAAATATTATAGTATCAAATTTTACAACGAAAAGTTTCTCGGTGTAGGATAGGCCAACTTTTTTTTACAGGTCTCGTATACTTTTTAACAAAAATCCGCAGATGTTGTCGAAGAATTGAAGAAAAGTCATAGAAATATTCAAACACAGTCAAGGAACGACAGTTCTCCAATTTTTATTAAACAGATTTCGACAATATTCTAAAGAATCATTTAACTTTTATTAAAAGTTTTCTAGATTCCAAAAGATTTAGAATCGAATACCTGCCATACGAGTTGTCGGAAAAGCCGCAAACTCAGTCAGCTGTTGGTGTGGTTGGTAGTTTTTACAGCGGACTGAGCCAGGTCCATCAAGCTTGCGCCTCCACAATAAAAATTGTGAAATTCCTTTGTATCAGAATTTTGTGTTTTTCTGGCTGTACTACCGATTTTTGGTCTCCACTACTTTTTTTGAAAATACAAATTCCGAGTGGAGGTGTTGCCTTGAGTCAAGCCAGCACCTCCACTATATAAACATTCGAAAAAAGTAAAAATCAAATCCGACAGAATTTTTTTGGCTTTTTGGGGTCTTGAACGTACCAACAACCAATTTCCAAAAACCATCCCTATGTACAATAAAACCAACCATTATGTACAAATTCAAACTTGGAAAAAACGACGTGCATCAGAACTTTTGGTTGCTTTTGAACACACCAATAACCAATTTCAAAAAATCACCCCTATCTCAAAAAAATTACTTTTTGGCCAAGTCATATATGTGTGGTACGATGGGGGTGCATTTTGCGTTAAGGGTTG
>CAKNYM010037085.1:0-13830 GCA_932195095.1 Andricus curvator | reverse complement strand
AAAAACGTCAAATTAAAAATTATTGCTTCACACTCACGAGATATTCTCTGGAAATCTGCTTTCCGCCAACATCGCATTCAAAATACAGTTCCTTCAAATACTTGTCAATCCGAGGTTTTTTGTAGAGTACTTTTTTCTGCTTTTTTCGGTTTAAATAGGTCACTTTTTGAAAATAAATCGAAGCTGTGACATCCTTTAGAATAATAAATGGCAAATTCAGGTCTCGGGCTCAAAACACTATTGACACTTTTTTTTGAAGCGTTGACGCTGTTTTGCTATTATTTCGAAGAAAATACACTAAAGACACTACTTTCAAATCAATAACACGAATTTATCAACCAAGAAAGATTTTTCAAACAATAAAAAAAATGTCATAAAAAGTGTTGATTTTTCAAGCCAAAAACGTGGGCTTTCAACAAAACTGTTAAATATTTAACTGAATATTTAAATTTTCAATCAAAAAGATTAATTTTTAAAGAAGAAGATTTATTTTCTATCAGAGAAAATGAATTTTGAATGAAATATGTAAATACATTCTTAACCAAATATTTGAATTTTCAACTGAAAATATTAATTTTCTACCAAAAAAGACGAATTTTTAACAAATGACATAAATCTCCACCTAAGTACTTTGCTTGAGCAATAGATGTGATGTTAATTTAAGTTTGATTTGATTAATTTTCAGTTTATATTTTTTCGCTTCGAATTTTTGTACATAAATGGTTGAATTTAAAACTAAAAAATATCAATTTTTAACCACAAATGGAGCAGATAAATTTTAAACTTTAATGTTTTTACTAATGGAAGATATTATCTATATTTTGAAACGATAGTTAAACAATGAGATCGAGGAAAAACCTACTAAAAAAATTAAACTATCAGATGAAAACAATGCGTCATAAAAATAGTATATAAAAAGCGACGTAAGTCCGACGATGTAATCCAAATACTTTGTGCAACGTTTTTGTATTTTTACTTATATAACATATATATAATATAACATAATATATAACATCGTGGGTGTGGTGAGCCCACACTTGTAGTTATTTACTACAAGAAACTATCCACCTAGAAACATTACCCGAATCGGGTAGTGTCACGCCTACCCTGAAAGGGAAATGGCTTAATGGTATACTACTACTATACTTATATAACATATGTGGATTGAAAAAATAAAATTTATAAGCTGGGCCAGTACACGTCAGAAATATCAGGACCTGCAGGTGGTTGTTCGATTTTAATCAAACTTTGTAAGATTAAAATGCTGTACTTTATACTCTCAATCATTTTATGAAAAATATTTTACATCCAATTGTTGTCTATAGAAAGAATCCATGTAACATTAGACATGTTCTACAAATACAGTCGCAGAATATATCAGGTAGAAAATATTTTTCTTGGTTAAATTATGCGATACGTAAAAATAAATTATTAAAAAAAAGTTAAAAACACATTTCCGCAGAAGGAAAAAAGTACATTTTTTTGAAATTCCTTTGTTTAATTTAGCTTTTAATAAGAAAGAGACTGTAACGTTGATAAAGGCCTGGAAATTTCTATAGACAGGATAATTTTCTTCTTATAATAAAAGAATTTACTTATTTTTGCGTAAACAACAACAGATTCGACAAAAATGTTTACGTATAAAAAAGTTATAGTCTAAAATAAATTTTACTTTTTCGTAACAACTTGCATCATTCATGATAAAAATTAGAAAATTATTTTTTTATGAAAAAACTTCACTACATCTCTCAATGCATAATAAAATATTAGTGGCAAATGGATTACTATTGAGCAAAGGAAATAATTGCCAAGCAAATAGAAATCATAAAAATTCGTTATCATATTTCTTAAAAACTGAAAGATTGGTAATAACTACCATTATTCTATGTATCATTCATTTTCTTCAATGTTGTACAACTTATATAATAATAAAAATTAATATTATTCGTGGCATTTATCAAATTGAAATTCATATACTCATATATACATGTTATAACGAACAATTCACAATTTATTTTAGAAATAATATTTCTTTTAATTTATGAAATGAAAAATTTCATTAAGGCAACATAATTTACAAATAATTTCAGTTATAAACAAATTTAAGAGTAATTTATAATAAATTGAATTATAATTATATTCACAATCCTTTCCAGATGATAACGATGGCAGAATTTACCTACAAATAAATTATGAGTAATCTATTTATTACTCCTTTAACAGAGAAAAAAATGAAAAGGAGCTCCTTATTGGAAGCTACAGACATCATACTGTGGTGGCTTCTAATTATTTTATATAAATATTTCGTATTAATTAAATATAAATAACATAGAAAAAAATAAGTTGTTGGTTCATTCTTTTTTACAAACAAAAAATTAATAGGCGCGCGCGTTGGTGCGCGCAAGACTACTAGTAAATTAAAAAAAGTGTTAATAATTTGAAGAAAATTTTAAAAAGGGATTCGGGTTGGTGGCGGCCGACTACTGTAAACTACTCTGCACGCCCGGTACGTGACAAATACAATAGGACCATTATATGACTGTCGCATCACTCTGTGTGCCGCACAGTGGGCTGAAGTGAAAAAGTTTATGACAAAATCGCAGAACTTTTGACAGGGATGACCTAGAGGGATGGATTTTTTTTCAGATTTACAGATGAATAACTACAGAATAGAGAAAAAATACGGAGGAGCTGAAAATTTATATTTTTTTCCCTTGAAAATGTAGGTTAAATTTGACATTTTTTTACAAAAAGTTGTATTATTGGATACCATGAGCGCTCAGATATTATATTACATATGTTACACATATATTCTAATAGATTTCATCATGCCGAATCTAAATATGGGCTTTAAATCAGCCTAGGACTTCTTGTTTCTGAGGAAAATGCAATTGAATTATCTATTTTGAACTTTGATGTCATGAATGATTTCCACTAATGTAAATTTGACTATTTGTCGTATCGAACGGATTTTGGGGTCGTCGAATTGGAATTCAAAGTAAAAATGTCAAAATTCAATCTTAGTTTAAATAAGGATTAGAAACGATAGAATTTTTACATTATCGTCATAGAAGGTATTAGATTTGTGTAAAATTTACCCCCCCCCCCTGTTTTCGTCAAATGTCGACGTTTTGAGACCTTCTGAACCCAAAAAAAAACAGGTTTTCACGAATCTGGCTGCCTGTGTGTATATGTATGTATGTATGTGTGTGTTTATATTAGGGTGGCCCTTATTTTTCACTTTTCGAATTTCTCTGCTCTCACCCCCCAGTTTTGTTCGAATGTCCCAAAAAAAATCTCCAGATTTGAGAATAATCGGTTAATATTTAGGGGTGCCGCAAAGACCATGAAGTTTCCCATTGATTTAACATGGGAAAAAGTCAGCTTTTTGTAAATCTAATATTTAAACGCGATAATATGTTACAAATAATTCCGTGTTTCATTATATTGTTCAGAATTCGTCAGAGAATAAGAATCAATCATACATTTTGAGGTTGAATAATTTTAAGCCACTCTTATGGGTCCCCAAAGAAAACCCCATAAGTGACAAATTTGAATTTTACGTAATATTGCGGTTTATTGACGTTTTTAAAAAGTTTTTCGAAATAAATATTCATTAATCGGTAATTTAAGAATACCCAGTCATTTTTTAACTAATATTCAATTGTTTAAACAATTTTAATTTGTTTAAATAATGGGCTTCTGTTTCCGGTACCGATCGTGAGAGAACTCTTTTGTGGCAAGTGTTGGTATTTTTGGCTTTGGTGAAGGTAATCAGCGTGTGTGAATGCAGAAAGGGCAGTGAGTGCGGAGATCAGGTGTAAAGGAAGAAGGGTGAGTGAAGGCAAAGGAGTAAAGGGTTAAAGTAAGTTGTGAGAAAGGGAAATTGGATCGTGCGAAGTTTTTGAGGTTAGGAGTCGAAAAATAGTTGTTGGGCAAGGGGGGAAAGAGGTAGGCGAGTAAGGAGCGGGAAACCTCGCGGAGCACTGGGTAGGTAAGATGCCGACGGAACGAAGCCCACTAACGGACGCCAGAGGGCAACAGGTTCTGGGCGTAGACGATCGCATAGGACAGAAGGTTCAGAGTGTGGGTAGTGGGGAGAAGGGGGAAGTTGACAGTAGCTGCGAGGAGACGTTAGTGACGCCGACCAGGGGGGGGGGGCAGAGAGAAGGGATTCAGGCACGGTCCATAGTCGCGGGAGACCTTCAAACACACAGCACCTCAACAAGCTAGGTAGCGCGGGCTCAAACTGGAGTCTGGATGAATGGCAAAAAAAGGTGAGCGCGACTAGCAGTGAAGGGGAAGATAAAAGAAAAAGAGAGTAAGGGGAAGATGAATTAGAAAGGGACAAGGAAAGCAAGAAAGTTAGGAATAAACGGAGAACACCAGACAGAGATAGGGGGATGGAGGAATGTTTGAAAAACTAGAGGGTCTCATAAAAGGGTTTAGAGAAGCAGCCAAGAAGAGACCGGATGATATGAATAGGCAGGGAAAAGACGTAAGGGGGGAAGTGAGAAAAGTAAGAGAAAAGTGGGAAGAGTGGGATAAACTCTGGAAAGAGGTGAAAGACAAGGTATGGGGTGAACTAGAGAGCATAGAGAATAGACAGAGAGAAGTTGACGAACAGAGAAATAGTGAGATAAAACAGTTGGAAGAACGGGTAAATAACTTAGAAATCAGGAATGAGCATATAGGGAAAGAAACAGAGAATGCGGAAATAGGAAAATGGAGAGATAAGAACATGCAAAATGAGAATGAAAGATGGAAGAAGAGACTAAGTGAAATTGAAAGGAGATTTGGAAAGGGGAAAAAGAGCAAAGAGAAAAAATAACATAGTAGTTAAGGGACTGACAATGGAGAGTGAAACAGGGGAAGAGGAAATGAAAAATCTTATGAGAGATATTGGAGTTCAGGTAAGGGTAGAAAAGAGTTAGGAGAATAGGATGGACGAAAGAAGGAAAAAAGGAATGTTTCTAGTGAAAGTAGGGAGTGAGGAGGAGGAAATGAAAATTATGGAGGGAAAAAAATATTGCGGGGAAAGAATTGATGACAAAATGAATGGCAAAAAGGATTATAATTGGAAAAGTCAAAATAGCGGTGGTTTGTGTATATAAAAGAAGAGGGGAAGAGGAAGGTTGGAGAGTAATAAGGAGGTTGATGGAGGAAAAGAAGGAAGAGTTGGTTTTGAAAGGAGGTGACTTGAATGCCTGGACTGGCGAGCGAGGGGGAGGGATCTGGGATGAAGAAAAGGAGGCCTATGTAAGGAGCTTCAAACATAGAGAGACAGACCGGGAGGGGAGGAGGTTACTAGACGTAATATGAGAAACAGGATGGTTTA
Source organism: Andricus curvator (assembly GCA_932195095.1). Lineage (NCBI taxonomy): Eukaryota > Metazoa > Arthropoda > Insecta > Hymenoptera > Cynipidae > Andricus > Andricus curvator. Next base: position 8,492 of record CAKNYM010037085.1, on the reverse strand, counting down.
TTTGTAATGGTAATATGAAAGGGGATGAGAAAGGAGAGCTCACATTTATAGGTAAGGGAGAAACAGTCATAGACTACATCCTGGCGGAAAAAAGAATGAGGAATATGATAGGCAGTATGAATGTGGGGAATGTGATAGGGTCCGAGCACTTCCCAGTAATAGCTACACTAAAAGGTGGCATCCGTAGGCGCGGCAGAGGGAGGAGGGAAAGAGGGTGAGAACGGAATACGAAAATGGGAGGCTTAGGGTTAGAGACATTAAAAGAGTTTAAACAAAAGATGGAAAAGGAGAATGTTAGGTATGAGAAAGAGGAGGTTGTAGACTCGTTAATTGAAAGGTTGAAAGGGTCGATTGAGAAGGCAAGGGATGAGATAGGTACAAAAGGAGAAAGAGAAGAGACAAAGAGAGGCTGGTGAGACGAGGAATGCACGGAGAGTAAAGACAGAATGAAAGAGTGAGAGAACATGAGAGAATGCTGAAAAGAAAAAGGCAAAAGGGAAAGAAGAAATACAAGCAAGAAGTAGAAAAAGCGATCAAAGAAGGTAGAGTTTGGGACGTGATAAATAGGGAAAGAGGAGGAAGAAAGGGTGTGAATGAAGAAATAGAAATGGTTGAGTGGACGGCTTATTTCAAGGGTCTGTTAGGGGGAGAGAAAAATAGGATTAAGAGGGAAAATAGAAAGATAGTCCAGGGAGAAATGGAGGAAGGGAACGAAATAACAAGAGAAGAAGTGGATGAGGGAATAGATAGACTAAAAAAAACAAGGCTACAGGAGAGGATGGTATGGAGAACGAAGCGATGAAATATGGAGGAGAAGGGGTTAGGGAAGGGATGTAGAAGATCTGCAACAAGATCTGGTAAGGAGAAGGGTGGCCGGAAGAGTGGATGACAGGACTGGTAGTACCGCTTGTCAAAAAAGGGGAGGTAAAGAAGGCAGAGGAGTACAGAGGGATCACTCTCATGCCAGTGGGCCATAAAATATATGCAGAAATTCTATGAAAAAGATTAGAGAGTCAGATAGAAGAAAAAGAAAGTATCTCACACAATCAGAAGGGATTTAGAAAAGGAATGGGGACAATAGATAACATTTACGTATTCAATTACTTGGTTAATAGAAATTTAAGGAGAAAAAGCGGGAAATTAGTCGCCTTGTTCGTAGATTTTGAAGCAGCTTTCGACTCAGTGAACAGAAAAGTGCTATGGCAGGCAATGAAAGAGAGGAAAATAGAGGAAGGGTTGGTGGAGAGGATAAAGGAAATTTCTATTGAAACCAGGATTAGGGTGAAGATAGGGGGGAAAAAGGGGAAGTTTTCTGGACAGGAAGAGGTCTAAGGCAAGGGCGCCCGTTGAGTCCGCTACTATTTAATATGCTGCTGGCAGACTTAGAGGAGAAGCTAAAGGAGAAAGGGAAAGGGAGAACGATTTTGGGCAATAGAAAATTATACTCTCTAGCATAGGCGGACGACGTAGTTCTATTAGCAGACGATGAGAAGGGGTTAAACCTAATGATGAGAATTTTTCAAGAGTATGTGGGATCAACAGAACTGACGGTGAACGTAGGGAAGACCAAGGTGATGTGCTTCAGAAGTAGAAAGACCAAAATGGGTTACGTCTGGAAGATGAACGGACAAACAGTGGAAAGGGTGGAGGAGTTATGTTACTTAGGTTATTGGTTTGACGCTGGAGGGGGAAACGAGGCGCAGGCGAGGAAAACAATCGAATGTGCGAGTAAAGTAATGGGCCAAGTATGGGGTATAGGAAAGAGAAGGTTCAATAACGATTGGAGAATGAGGGTTTGGTTGTTTGATGCGTTGGGCTGGGCGGTGTTGTGTTATGGAGTGGAGATCTGGAGATGAAAGGAACATAGGAAAGTGGAAAGCATGCATGAGAGATTTCTGAGATGGGTACTGGGGGTTAGTTGGAGTTGGCCAGGATACATGTTAAGGGAAGAATTAGGAAGGGAAAAAATGGTAACTAGACAAATTGAGAGAGCCTGGAGGTTTGAAGAGAAGCGGAAAAGGGGAGAGGGGAGCAAAATAGCACAAGCATGCTTAGACGAAGTTCGGAACAAGGAGACGAGAGGCAATTTGGGAAATTCGAAATGGGAGAAAGAAAGGAAAAAAATAAGCAGGGTTTGTGTTGGCAGATCATAGAATTAGAGCTATTAGTAAGACAAGGAGAAGAGAGCTGGAGAAATATTATGGATTCGAGGTACAATAGATGGTATATGATGGTCAAAGGGTTAACGGAACCAGAATATTTTCCAAAAATAAAATAGGAAGACAAATGGAATAGGGTGGTACGGTTTAGAATGGGAGAACGAGTGAGAACTTGTAGATATTGGATGGAGGAAGAGGACAATCTGTATACAATCTATACATATATACAAAATTTGTTCAAATATTTGTTTTTTCTCATTAACTCGCGAAAAGAACGTATTTTCTAGACTTTATGAGTTATTTAATCAATAATAACAATAAAATAATTTGTTGAAATAATTTTACAATTATTCAAATAATACGTATTTATTCAAGCGTTTATTTTACCTAAAAAAACAGGAGGAACATTTTATATCACTAAATTTTCGACAAATTTTAATATTTTTAAGTGCTAATTTGTTTATCAGGAATACTTGTAGATGATTATATATTTCAAAACAACTCTTGAAAAGCTTCAATAAACCGCAATATTACGTAAAATTCAAATTTTCTCACTTATGGGGGTTTCTTCGGGAATTATTTGTAACATATTATCGCCTTCGAATATTAGATTTACAAAAAGCTGATTTTTTCCCATGTTAAATCAATGGGAAACTTAATGGTCTTTGCGGCACCCCTAAATATTAACCGATTTTGCTCAAATTTGGAGAAGATTTTTTTTTGGGCATTTGAACAAAACTGGGGGGTGAGAGCAGAGAAATTCGAGAAAAAATCCACCAAGTATAAATAAGAACCACCCTAGTGTGTATGTATGTATTTGTGTGTATGTATGCATGCATGTGTGCGTATGTATGTATGGAATGATGTATGCATGTAGACTTTTAGTCTGTAGCACGATAACTTTCGAAAGAATTGACAGATTTGATTGGGCTTTGGTATACTCTTCAAGTGTCCTAAAATGAAAGGCAAGTTCGTTAGCAGGCCATTTTTGATGAAAATTCAAAAGTGAGCGCAATTTAAAAATTTTTGAACCCACTTTTTTTGAGATTGAGATTTGAATTGAGATTTGAAAATTCTAGGTACGGATGTTTGTAGAACTTAAAAATACGAATAATTTATCTAATGACTTTTTTCGATAAAACAAAAATTACTGGAGTTATAGCATTTACCTAATTCCAAAAAACAAACGAAAATGAACATTTGAAGCCAAAAAATGCACGATATGTAACAATGTCGAGGAAAGAAAAACGAAATTTTCGAACACCCTACAATATTGTGATCACAACTTCTTGAATTTTCTGAAAAATCAAAAATTCAAATTTTAATCGCACAAAAAAATAATGAAAAATAAAAAATTTCATTTTGCGGTCAAAATATGCAAGATATGAAAAAAGTTAAAGGAACAAAAATTGTGCATATAAAAAAGATATAAAAATTTGTTATTGATCACTTTTTGATAGGATGCGTAGTTTTTGTTTTATTCGTAAAAAATAGCATTAAAAATAGAAAAATTAAATCATTGGAAAAACGACGCAGGGTACGTTAAAAGATTAATTGATACAAATTGTGCATTCAAATAAGATCCACAAGTTTGCAAGCAATAACTTTTTGATAGGATGCGTGGTTTTTGTTTTAATCTTAGAAAATAAAATTAAAAATAAACAAATTAAATGTATGAAAAAACGACACAAGTTGCAGTAAAATCTTTATTAAGAAAATTGTTTTTTTTTTGTATAGGATCCGCACTTTATTCAATTATAAAAACAAGACAATGCAAATACATTTGTTTCAATACCAATGCATATTATGAATTTTAATAATATAAATTTATTGAAATGATACATTTTTCAGGATAGTTGAGGATCAAATTTAATGCAAAATAAAAAACAAATATCAATGTTATCATGATAAATAAAATTTGTACCTAATTTTGCAATATCTGAATTAGCAATCCCAGGCTGAGGTACAGAAATAAATATAATATACATTTGATATAATAGTGTTGAACCAAATGTTGAAAAGTTCGCATTTTGGACAAAATCGAGTGCGAAGCACGAGACACATGATGAGAATGTGTTCGTTAAAGCCGAAGGAGCTTTAACAAAAGAGAATTCATAATCAACCAATTACAGTGGTCGATGCTTTGACCTTTAACTTTAAAAGGCCTGTGCACAAATATGAGGGAAGTACAAAGACCGAGCGCGCAGCACGAGGTAAATACATTATCGAGCGCGAAGTGCGAGAACCAACAGTCGCGCGCCCTAGGCGCGCTCAAACTACACTTACCTTAATTTAAATTCCGAGCATCCTAGGTTCGGAAATTACTCTCATCAGCGGATGCTGGGGTTACAAGTTTAAAATGATTAAAATTTAATTTTTTAATCGCTGGGGCTCGTAATAAGTGTCAGCCGTGATTATATTCAATTTACATTTTTTTTGCTGTCTCAGTTGAAGGCAGCTGAGATAAGTTATGCTAAATGTGCTAGGGGCGGTTTTTAAATTTTTTTTAATTATTATCATGGGAATACATACATACATACATACATAGATTAGCAGTTCGAACTCGAAAGTTCATTGCCTCACTACCCGATTCGGGTAGTGTTTCTAGGTGGATATTTACTACCAATGTGGGCCCACCACACCCACGACGGGCCAACAACACGCAGGTATTCCTGAACGGTTACCCATCCAAGTACTAACCGCGCCCAACAATGCTTAACTTCAGTGATCTTACGAGAACTGGTGTTTTCAGCATGGTATCGCCGTATTATCGCCGTTTATTATCATGGGAATAGGGATATCAACTAGAGTTTTGGGGAGGTCACTGGTTTGATTATTTTGAATTTAATTTTTTTGGCTGTTTCAGATGAAGGTAGCTGATATGGGTTCTTGGGGGTTGTTTATTATTAGTATAGAGATGGGAATATCAAGTAGAGTCTTGGGAAGGTGTTTCGGGTGATTGTATTCTTTAGTCAAATCGGTTACCTTTTCCAATGTTGGTCCGCCATATTGGATCCGCCATTTTCAATCTTCCAATTTTGACCCTGGATTTGAAATCAGCGACCCGAAAACCCCCTTCGTAGTAAATTTGAGTCAAATTGGATAACATGCGTAAAATGATGTTAGAAGTAATGAGGATATATGAAGAAAAGCAGGAAACAGAGAGAGGAATTAAGAAAGAAATTAGGCGAAAAATGGCCAAACTTAGAAAAGAAATAAGGAAATGGGAAGAAGTCAGGGAAAAGTTCATGAAAAGGATGCAGACGTCGGAGGAAATACTAGAAAAGCAGCAAGAGCCTAATAAAAAGGTAGAGGAGTTTGAAGGCAGAAAAAAAAATAAAAAACTCATACCGGGAGTTTGGAGGTGGGGAGAGTGGGAATAAGGAGAAGGAAAGGCTGAGAAAGATAGAATAAAGAATAGAAAAAGAAAGAAGAAAAAGGAAGAAGAAAGAGAAATAAGAAAGAAAAAGAAACACAGTAATAAAGGGTCTAAGATTGGAGGGGAAGAAGCTGATGGAAGGAATGGAAGAAGTACTGAAAAGGATAGATGCTAAGGTAGAGATAGAGGAAGTACCAAGCGTAGGAAGAAAAGCGCGAAAAGGAGAGAGAATGGTACTGATGAAACTAAAGAAATGGGAACATAGAAGGGAAGCGGTGACAAAGAAGAGGGTGTTATATAGATGCTCGGCGATAATAGAGGATGATTTGACATAAGTAGAAAGGAATATGCAGTATAAGTTGAGGAAAATAGCGGAAGAGGAAAGATAAAAAGGAAGAACGTGCGTTGACTATGGGAGAATACAGGTAGAAGGCGTATGGTCGGATTGGGACGAGGAGAGGGAAGAGTTATTAAAAAATGAGGGTTCGGGAAACTAGGAGAGAAAAGAACGGGGATATAGAAATAAGAAATAGTAGGAAACAAAAAGAGACGAGAAACGAAGGCAGGGAAGAGTGGAGGATATGCTACTGGATTATAGCAGGCTTGGAAAAAAAGGATAGGGAGTTTATGAAAAATTTGACACAATGAAATGTAGTAGTAATGATGGAGACGTGGCTAGATGAAAAGGGATGGAAAAGAGTAAGGGGAAGATTACCAAGAGGTTACAAATGGCAGGTTCAAAACTCAAAGTGGAATAATAAAAAAGGCAGAGCAATGGGACGAATGGTGATGGGACTAAGGAGCAAATGTATAATAGAGAAGAATATGAAAGAACGGAAAGAAGGATCAATAGTAGAAGAGATAAATATGGGAGGAGAGAGGTGGAAGATTACATTAGACAAGATACTGAATGGGGAGGGAAAGAAATTGTTAAAGAGCCTAGAGAAGATGTAAGTAAGAGAGAAGGTCAAGAAACTAGAGGTTTGGGATTATATAGATTGGGATCACTTACCCATGATAGTGACAATAGAGGGAGAGAAGAGTAATAAAAATATGGTGGAAAAGGAAGCAAAAGTAAAAAGAGCAGGAAGAGAGGATTGGCCATTGGAAGGTAAAGAAAAGTTTATGAAAAAGGTAAGGAATATCAAATTGGAAGAAGGAAATGTGAACGAGTAGATGGAAATAATGATAGGAAAAATAAAAAGAGTATTATAGTGCACAAGCAAATAAGAAGTTAGTGATCAAAAAAAAGTGGGGGAAATAAAAGGTTTGAAGAAGAGGCGTGTAAGACGAGGGCAGCAGAAGAGGTTTGGAAGGTGGTGAATGAAGAGAGAAGAAGAAGGAAAAGAGTAAATCAGGATATTGAGATGGTAGAAGGGAAAAAATATTTTATGGAATTGCTAGGAGGAGTAGAGAGGAACGTTAGGAAAGGAGGACAATATGGCAGGGAAACAGATGAGGAGGAGGACATTGAAAGGAAGGAAATAATCAAGGTATTAGGGATAATGAAAGATGGAAAGACACCTGGTATAGATGAGATTTCAAATGAAGTCTGGAAATATGTGTAGGGGGGGGGGGGCAAAATGAAAAAAAGGGCAGGGATAATGTGAAATAGAGTATGGAGAGGAGAGGACTGGCCAGAGTTATGGAGCCACTAATGACAATATTGTATAAAGTATATGTGACTGTTTTACCGGAGAGGTTAAAAAAAGAAGTTGGGAAAAGAAGATAGACTCACCGAATCAGACATGTTTTGAAAAGGGATGGGGGTGATGGATAACATATATGTTCTTAACTATCTAGTAAATAAGAGGATTAAAGGGAAGAAAGGGTAATATCATAGCAATCTTCGTACACTTAAAGGCGGCGTTTGACTTATTTGATCGAGGCGAGATAGAAAAAGTTATGGTGAGAAACGGGAAGAAGAAATGAAGAGAAAAGGATGCGGAGAAGTGAAGATAGGGAACGAAAAGATATATACACTGGCATACGCGACCGATAAAGTGTTAATGGCAGAGGATGAAGAAGGCGTGGCGGGCTTAATCACAGGATTAGAGAAATACTTAGATGAGAAAAAGTTGAATTTAAATGGAGAAAAGACAAAAATAACGAGGTTTAGAAAAGGAGAGGGAAGAAATGAAGAATGGATGGGGAGATGGAAGAGAACAAATTTAGGAGGAGTAAAAGAGTTTAAATATCTGGGATATGCCTTGTAAAAAAATGGATATCATAGAGCTCATATAAGAGAAAGGATGAAAGAAGCTGCAGGATAAAGAAACAGATATGGGCAATAGGAAAAAGAAGGGGGAAAAATGGTGAAGGAGAATGTGGATATTTGATATGCTGGTATGGCCGGCATTAGGTTATGGAGCAGATATATGGGTATGGAAAGAACAGAAAGAGTTTGAAAGTTTACAAGAAAGGTATATAAGGTGGACGTTAGGTCGGAACTGGAGGACGCCGAGATATATGGTGACAGAAGAAGCGCAAAGGGATAAATTAAGTACTAGAGCGGGAAAAAGGGCACGGAAATTTGAGACGTAACTCTGGGAGGGAAGGGGGGGGGGCTTTAGCGAAAGTGTTTGAATGAGGTAGAACAAAGGAGAGGGTACCAAAGTATTTAGAAAAGGGATGAATTGGGAAACGAAAGAGAACAGAAAGTGCAGGACGTAGGAGAGGAATGGAAGATAAAGGGAGCTGGCAAGAGAAAGTGATAAAGATTTTAGGGGAACATGGATTGGTGAGAAGAGTGGATGCCAGAGTTGGAGAAGGCGAGAGGAGTGAATAAGAAAGAATGAAAGAATGCATGTGAAAAAATGGCAAAATAAAGGTACAAGAGAAGTGAAAGGAAAAGGAAACGAAAGTCGCTTAGATTAGAAGCGTAATGATTCGTAAGTAATGGTTATGTATATATTAAAACGTTTATTTTTTAGCCTGCTGGCCTTAAAAAATTG
>CAKNYM010037071.1:3213-17214 GCA_932195095.1 Andricus curvator | reverse complement strand
AGAAATAGGTCAAAGTCTAAGAGGAGAAAGCTGTGGCTATATTACAATGGAACCAAAAAGAAAAAAAACCCTTGACAACGAATTTGGACAATTTCAATTTTGAAGATATTCGAAATTGAAGTTTTAGAAGAATTGTGTCTTTGCGTTTGCAAATCTGAATTGCTGCACAACTATGATAGCTTTGAAAATTTACTTATAGGGATTATCTGAAGCTTGACAACAATGTTTCTCAATTTATATAAACAAAATTTTAATGAATTTAAGAAAAAGTAATATGCATGTCATACAGTGTGAAGTTGTTTCAAGTAAAAATATAATTCTTTATTTTATTTATGTGTTGTCAATGAGTGAAGAAATCTGCTGGTATCGATAAACAGCTTGTATATATTTTTTCTCGTGTTCGAATATCATTCTGTATTGAACATTAATTTCACGGAAATTTTGTATTGTAATTATGATGACGTCATCTGAATGGAATTTTTTTATCAGGAATTGTTTATTATTATATGGAATATGACACCTCTGGCATATGATGTCAGCGCGCATCAAAGGGTCATAAGTCAATCAGACGGAATTAGAAACTATTTTTTTATTTATTTAATATGACACCATTGCAATAAGCATTCAATATAAGTTATTTCATACACCGCTGAAAACGAAACATTGGTCTATTATATCTGATTTTAGTGAACAACGAGTGCATCAAGATCTCTAAAATCAACACGGCTAAACAAGTCTAGATATTATAATGTTCTAGATAGTGACGTAGATTTGTTGAACAGAAACTCTAATAATGCTTTAGCATTAAATAAAAGAGCTCTCAATTACATCTCTTATCTTACGTTCACGCTCGAAACTCGACACGGGGATATAGAATATATGATCCTGAATATATGAGCGACCATAAGAAATGGTTTATTTATTTAGGTGCCTTTCATATACCTAAACTATTCAATTAAATTTTGAATATTTCTTTTTTTAATTTTAATAATATCACCGTTATTATCTTCAAGTTTTAGAAGGTGCTACATTATAATCGACGTGTCTATAGACACACGCAAAATTCAATTCTCACAATTGAGCAGTACCATTTGATGAAGCCATCAACAAATATTCTATATAGTATAAACTTAGCACGGGCACGAACCACCACAGCTGCAGAATTTAGGCACCGCCGCCGGATGCAACAAGGAGATATAGAATTATTTTTCTGGAGTGGGGAGGCCCCTGAGCACTTGAAAATAAAGTTTTGAATTTGAATTTTTAAAATACATATCCAGATCGTAAATTAAATTCCGCATCTTTTTCATTGGATAAAAAAAGTTGTAGATTTTTTATTTTCTGAATTATTTATAAAAAACTGTTTTTTCCCCTAATTAAAATATTTCGCCTTTTTGAACTTCAACTCGCGACGAAGTCGGCCCTTCTTGGGAGTCGAGCGACTTTTGAGCAAGCAAAAACTGTCAGTGAGAAAGTTGGTCAGAAAGGTTCAGAAAAGTTTTCTGGAAATTTTTAGCTTAATTGAAATAGTAGTTAACAAACTGTTAATGTTTTCATTTTCAGGCGCGATCAATTATCTCCTGCGTAGGCTGTGCCATGCCCGGCAAGCCGTTGTTGCCCGAGAGTTAAGTGAACTCTGCCTTAGAGTACGTAGGAGATTTTTTATTTAAAATGCAATAAAACGTGGCAAATCATGGTTTATAATAATTCTTTTGTTTTCTTTCTGAATAAAATATTTAAACGTTGCCACTTCTAGAGACATGAGTTGTATAAAATTCTTCAAAATAAATAATCTGTATCCGTTTCCTTCCTTGTGTCCTCTGTCTCACCTCTATTTGTAAACATACCTGCATACTCTTTCTGATTTTTTTAAACCAAAAATTATTGTTGAAATATCACATAATATTTTCTTTTTTTAAAGTTATATCTGAATACGTATTATGAAAGCTTTAAAAACTTACATAATATAAATGCAGTGACGGTCTTTATTTGAAAAATTAGAGATCATTTTGAAGAATAAGTCTACTATTGTTTTAAAGTGAAAATCATAAGCTTTAACTAGAGAAAGTCTGGTTAAATTGACCAATAAACTTACCTAAAATTATTTTTTGAGTGAAAGTTAAAAATCTTGTATTTTATGTGTTTATTGAAATAATTAATATTTACCAATTAAAATTTGCGATATAAATAGTAGGGTGGGTCGAAATTCTAAAAAATTCGAATTTCAATTTGGGACCAACGGGAAAAGTTGTATTTTCATATCACAATTTCCTGAAAAAAAAACTTTTCAATATCGAATAATTTCAAGGCCTGCCCCACGCAAAAAATGTACAAAAAAGTAAATTTTTCTCATTTTTCGCTGAAAGTATTGATTTTATTGAAAAATATTGTAGAAAAAGTTTTTAGATCTCGGCGAAATACATCTTTTCTATCTCACTTATTTTTGCGTACGATCAGTCGTTTTAAAAAAAATCGAAATAACGATTCAAAAAAGTGGAAAATGCAATATTAAAGTAAATTCTGCAACCTCAAACAGGAAAATGTTTATTTGCTGTCAGTTTATATGCTGAGATACAGCTCTCTGCTTGTTCCAATGATATAAAAAGCAACCCAGGACTCACGACGAGGACGTGGTTGCATATCGAGTCCCACCAAAGATATTATTTGGTCCCACCGCAGCCCGTCCCAAACGCCCACATTTCAGGGCTTAATGCTATATGCTACTCCTTACCTCAGTTTCTTTTTGGAAAGTTTGTAATATGCTTTCGTTTCCATTTTCGGCATTTCCTGCCTTGATCGCAACCAAGGCCTATTCACTCTCGAATCATGGGGTTCTAACGCTTGAAATGGGTAGGATATCAATCACAAACAACGCCAAGTTATACGAAATCGTATGAATAACGCATAAAATTTAGAAATCTAATGAAATCATTAGGAATCTTTGTATTGCGTTGAAATCACTAAGCGCAATAAACGAGTCAGTAGGAATCAAGCGAGTTAACGGCGAAGTCAGTAGTTTAAGAACCAGATTAGTGCGTTTAAGAAGTGAGTCAGTTCGATTAACAAGCGAATCTAAGAGAATCAGGGAGAATCAAGGCGAGCTTAATGAAAATAACGTCAGATAGCGCCGGGTGTTATATTTGCGTTTTTCCTGCATTCTTATTTATTTATATATTATAAATCATTCTATGGATATGTTACAAGTTTAAAGCTTACACTTCCGGTGCGAACGAGAAATAAATAAATATCTTTTTTACTAAAATGACTCAATACTTCTTCAACTGCAATTCTGCATCCCATTCGAGAAGTTCGTTTTTAGTGTTTACATTTTAGACAGTGTGTCTACCCTGCCTGGAAAACCTGGAATTGTCAGGGAATTTTGATATACTTGGAAAAACCTGGAAATGTCAGGGATTTTTTTTTAAAGTCAGAGAATTTTTTCGAGAGCGTGCTTATTTTTTTAAATTTCAATATAAAATTGAATAACAATAATTATTAATTGGTAAACGTAGCTTTATATTACTGTATTGAACTATTTTGTTGAAACGTCGTTTTTTCTTTGTTTGAAATTAATTTTCTTAGCTAAAAGTTTCTCTTTTCTATTTTTGGTTGAAAATTTATCGTTTTTAGTTGAAAATTCAAGTATCTGAATGAAAGTTTATCTATTTATTTTGACGAAAAATTCGTTCCTTTTGGTAGAAAATTATTCTTCTTGGTTGAAAATGTATCTTTTACCTTAAAAATTCAACAGTTTTTTTTGCAATTCTTTCTCTCTCCTAACTGAAAATTTTTTCTTAGTTGAAAATTAAACTTATGTTGAGAAGTCGTCTTTTTTGGTTAAATTCAACTGTTTTTGATTAAAAATAAAAATCTTTTTTGGATGAAATATCAACTTCTAGATTTTTCGTTCAGAATTCATATTTTTTGGAATGCAAAATTAATTACTTGATTGAAAGTTAAACTCTTTTGTTAAAAATTAACTTTTTGGTTAAAGATTCATCATTTGGTTGAAAAATTATCTTTTTGGTTTAAAATTCAAATACTCCAGTTGAAGATTGATTATTTTAGTTGAAAATTAATCACTTTGTTTGCAAATTTAAATAGTTTTTCGGAAAATTAGTCTTTTTTGTTTGAAAATTTGTTCGTTTTATTGGAGGAAAATTAATTTTTTCAACTAAAAATTAATTTTTTCAACTGAAAATGTAACTATTCCATTTTTTGTTGAAAACTGATCTTTTTTTAGTTCAAAACTCAACTATTAAGATGAAAATTAATAATTTTTTGTTAAAAATTCAACTATTTTATTGATAATTCATTATTTTCTTGAAAAATAGTATTTTTTGGTAGACAATTAATGTTTGGTAGAAAATTAATATGTTTGGTTGAAAATTTAAGTATTTAGTTAAAAATTCATCTTTCTTGTTGAAAATGCAATATTTTTACTTGAAAAGTTGAGAATTTTAAGCGGTTCAAATTGAATTTAATATAGTACCCATATTAATTTTACCTAAATATGCACTGAATTTAAAGTATTAGAAGATAAAATAAAAATTTGTTTGAATTATTATCAAATTCATGGACTTTAGGGACAAATTCAAGAAATTATTAATTATTATAAATCCAAAATCACCTATGTATGCTCAATAGCCAATTTTTTAGAAAACAAACTCCTTTCTCTTTTTTCAGAATTAGTGATCATTAAAAAACTCTCAAGAGGCTTTTCATTCTGGAAATTATAATAATAAAATACTTGGAACTTACTCTCACTACTTATTTATTTATTTTCATTAATTAAATCTTACTAAAAATAGTAACAAATTTAATTCACCTTCTCATCGAGAAAGATGTCTGAGATCGAAAGTTAGAGCAACTAACGCTCTGAATAAGGGAAATAACGTAAGTTAGTGCACGGAATCAGTGGAGTCAGTGAAAATAAGGAGTGAGTCGGAGCGAATCAATAAGAGTCAACAGCAATCGTTAGATATACCGTCGTCGTTCCTCGGCATCGTTCGCGGCAGTGCGTACTCTGAATAAATCATAGTGTTAACGTCAAGGTTAAAGTAACTATGCGGAGAGTTTGGTATTTACAGTATTACACAAACTGAAATCATATGAAATCTTTTGAATCGCGTGAAATCGTTTGGTTAAGGTTTGTCTGATTCGAGAGTGAATAGGCCTTGATCGCAACCGTGCCCTTATGAATCCATCTCGATTTTTTTATCCACAAACAGAAGCGGCAGCTTCTGTTAGGGCGCAGTCCCATGGGAGTAGATAAGTCGAATAGTGGAACAGTTTTGACGAATGAGGTGACTGCTAGAGCCTGTGAAGGCATCTCATTGGTCAAAATTGTTACACTATTCTACTAATCTACCTCCATGGGACTGCGCCCTTACTGCTTTGACGTACCGTTCTACACTTTGAGTGTGGCATGGGTAGCGGAGAGCTTCATTCACAAGGAATAGCGTATCATCACAAATCATAGCCAGTAAAATCGATTTAGGGTGTGCGCAGAAACTATTTCTTTCAATGACTTCGTATACCAGCATCCTTCAGTGATCCGTTAAAATTTAACGCAACAGAATATTACGACATGGTAGATTAGAACAAACAAAACTTCAACAGATTCACAGCTCCGCCATTTCTTGCTCATATTTCTGATGATGATCTTAGTTCTTTCGTTAATGATCGAAGGCACCCCCTTGTGAATGAAGCTCTCCGCTTCCCATGCCACACTCAAAGTGTAGAACGGTACGTCAAAGCAGTAACAGAAGCTGCTGCTACTGTTTTTGGATAAAAAAATGGAAATGTATTCATAAGAGCACGGTTGCGATCACGATAGGAAATGCCGAAGATGGAAACGAAAGCATATTACAAATTTTCCAAAAAGAAACTGAGGTAAGGAGTAGCATATAGCATTAAGCCCTGAAATGTGGGTGGTTGGGACGGGCTGCCGTGGGACTCGATATGCAACCACGTCCTCATCGTGAGTCCTGGGTTGCTTTTTATATCATTGGAAAAAGCAGAGAGCTGCATCTCAGCATATAAACTGACAGCAAATAAAAATTTACCTGTTTGAGGTTGCAGAATTTACTTTGATATTGCATTTTCCACTTTTTTGAATCGTTATTTCGATTTTTTTTCAAAACGACTGATCGTACGCAAAAATAAGTAAAATAAAAAAGATGTATTTCGCCGAGATCTAGAAACTTTTTTATAATATTTTTCAACAAAATCAATACTTTCAGAGAAAAATGAGAAAAACCTATTTTTTGATACATTTTTCGCGTGGGGCAGGCCTTAAGGCGCTTCCTCAGGCTTGATTTTTAGCCAATGTATTACATTTGACATGTGTCCTTCTACAAGGATGAATTGTTCGATGTAATATTCTAACCACATAATCTCAATGGCATAATACACAACAAGCTTGTCTCTTTTTTTGAAAAATGGTCTTGCTTTTTTTTTTTAATTAATCGAAAATGTGCTTCATTTATGCACCTGGAAACGAGAAATCCGCCACCGGGAAAGTATCCACGATGAACCGAAAACAGGCGCTCCAAATTTCCAGAGGACAGCTGGCTTCTGGAGCGTGAAATTTTTCGACGATACTTTAACCCAAGGGGTCGGTCGTAACTCATCCGACCCTCCTATTGTTAGAGCGTTACACGAATCGAGCCGGTTGAACGAAATTGATCATTATTAAAATATTATGAAATTGAATTTTACTATGCTGCATCAGGTTCATTACATAATGACGAGAAGATTTAAAAAAGATGGAAAAAAATCGGTTGAGCCCTTCAATTTCTGTTGGGAGTTTTGGTAATTTTGCATTTTATTTAAGATTACCTTCAATATTGAGAATATTGACGGGATTTTCCTAATCGTTTTTTTGTTCATTTTTTTTCAAATTTTATCAGCTAATAAAAATTTCATCGATCCATGTTTTGCGCAATTTTAGAGATTGTAACGGTATTCATTTTCAGCGGGTGATTTACTTTGGTCGTTATCGAAAGACAAAAGCAGATTCGAGGAGATCAGATAATTGCACATCGGAGTAATTAATTAATTACTCAAATGATGATTAATGAATTCATTATTGCTTCCTCATAGATGGTGTTTTGTAATGACCGAGGTAATGATCTCAGGTTTCGAATATACTTTTTTGACATATTTTGATATAATTCGACCCCAGGAGCTCGAAAATCACTTTTTTTTTAAATGTCCGTGTGTGTAACTTTCTTCTGTTCACCATATCTCGAAAAGTGAAAGAGCTATGATCATGAAATTTTCATGAAGTCTAGCTCGGATTGATATCCAGGTCTGATAGGTACTTAGTACTTTCATAAGAAGATTTCTTGAATTATTTTGTTAAAAAATCATTTTTTTTTTCTGATGAAACTCGTTTTTTTTTGTTAAAAATTAATTTTGTACACTTTTACAGTTAATCTAAGAGTAAAAAAATTGTTTCTTTTCAACTGCCTTGAGCTGTGGCTTATGAGGATGGTTTTTCATTGATTTTCAATTCTGTAGGTATCGAGTAATGTATAGATGTAGGTTCGAAACCCCGTAGCGTTATAAATTTTATTTGTAATATGATGTTTAAAAATGTAATATATGTATTCATTCTAAGCAGGACCATTAACATTGATAGTCAAAATACTCGCCATCAATTATTATTTATTTTTTGAATACCTATTTTGTGTATTTCCACCTGTTTAGTACGAACCTTCAATAATCAAAGTCGGCTCCACATTATTGCCCATGGTTGGGCCCACATCATCTTACTAGATGGCCCATATACGGGACCAAATGTCGGGCCGACGCGACGTTGAGAAGCCAAAGGCGGTTTAGCGTTATCATTGCGCTGGTTGGCCCGACCATTGGCTCACAAAGTTGGGCCAACTTTGAAAACCAATGGTATGCCGACCTTGTATTCCGCGGTTGGCTCAACCATGACAACTATTGTTGGCCCAACTGTGTAAAATAGGGACGGCGTGGGTTATCATTACGCTGGTTGGCCCGACCATTGGCTCACAAAGTTGGGCCGACCTTGCAAAGGTTGGTCCAACCATGGCCCGACCGACAATTCGCACCTGGGGGTTAAAGTATCGTCGAAAAATTTCACGGTCCAGAAGCCAGCTGTCCTCTGGAAATTTGGAGCGCCTGTTTTCGGTTCATCGTGGATACTTTCCCTCTGGCGGATTGCTCGTTTTCAGGCGCATAAATGAAGCACATTTTCGATTAATTAAAAAAAAAAAACAAGACCATTTTTCAAAAAAAGGAGACAAGCTTGTTGTGTACTATGCCATTGAGATTATGTGGTTAAAATATTACATCGAACAATTCATCCTTGTAGGAGGAAACATGTCAAATGTAATACATAGGCTAAAAATCAAGCCTGAGGAAACGCCTTAACATTATTCGATTCTAAAGAGTTTTTTCAGGAAATTGTGATATGAAAATACACCTTCTCCCTTTGGTCCCAAATTGGAATTACAATTTTTTGTTTTTTCGACCCACCCTAATAAATAGTATTTCCACTTTAATTTTTTTTTTTGTCTTCTTGGGTTTATTTATTTTTTTTTTAATACTGCCAAAAATTTGACACTTATGCTTCTGAATTATCACTGCCCATTCTATGTAACTTAGAATAAGTTCTGATTTTTCGTATTTTAAATAAAAATCGCCTACGCGAGAGAAAATCGATCACGTTGGAAGATTAAAACATTACCAGTTTGTTAACTTCTATTTCAGTTGAGCTAAAAATTTCCAAAAAACTTCTTTGAACCTTCCTGAAGAACTTTCTTAGTGACAGTTTTTGCTTGCTAAAAATTCGCTCGAATCCCGAAACGATCAAATATTTTCAATTTTTGCTAACGTCATCGGTCGCAGAAGATGTCAATGCATACTTCTCATGAATTTTACTTTAAAATATAAAGAAGGGCCGACTTCGCCGCGAGTTGAAGTTAAAAAAGGTGAAATATTTTAATCAGAGAAAAACACAGTTTTTTATAAATAATTCGGAAAATAAAAAAGCTAAAACTTTTTTTATCAAATGAAAAATATGCTGAATTTAATTTACGATCTGGATATGTATGTATACCATTAAACCATTTCCCTTTCAGGGTAGGCGTGACACTACCCGATTCGGGTAGTGTTTCTAGGTTTTTCTTGTAGTTATAAATAACTACAAGTGTGGGCTCACCACACCCACGATGTGCCAACAGCACTCATGCCAGTATTCTTGAATGGTCACCCATCCAAGTACTAACCGCGTCCAACGCTGCTTAACTTCAGTAATCTGACGAGAACTGGGGTTTTCAGCGTGGTATGGCCGTTGGATATGTATTTTAAAAATCCAAAACTTTATTTTCAAGTGCTCAGGGGCCTCCCCACTCCAGAAAAATAATTCTACATCTCCTTTTTGCATCCCGAGCCTCAATTGCAGATAATAAGATAATCAAAGCCAAGTTTTAACTAATATACCATTTACTTCTTATTTAAAAAATAAAAGACAAGCTGCCATACTTATGTTGTAGTTATGAAATGTGTGAACCATTCGTTGGTCGGTAACATTGGTTTACGCGTATTTGTCAAAGTTTGTTGCCCAATTCTATGAAAAACATATAACGTTAACAATTCGTTTGCCGGCCAATATCAAAGAGTGAAAACCGCTAAGGAATTTGTTATTGAAAAATCAAACTCGATACTTAGAAAAATGATTCTTAAATTTCAAAAACAACATTCCATTGCAATTATCACATCCTCTGAAATGTAAAAGCGGATATTACGTCATCATTAATTTATCAATTTGAATACCATCCATAACAATGTCGAACCTTCTAAATTTAACATGAACCACGTTTTTTAGCATGGAACAGAACCATGTCGATAATGTCGGTAAGTAGGAATCTTGGGTTAGAACTCCCCATGCCACAGTACTGATTTTCTGCCGGTTCTATATACACTATCTTACAACATTATTCACACATTTGACTCAAAACAACTTTCGCGGACGGTTTTTGCAACAAATATTATTCATGCTTCAAACTTCACACACCTTACAACCTTTTTAATGCACTTGTATACATGTAACTATTTGAATATTGATTTAGAAATAAATATATTACATGTGTTTTTTTAGATATTTCTTTTTTTGTTAGAAAACTCTGATTGAATTTTAATGCACATGGATTGGAAGTTTTGTGCACTCCTTTACATTACATTTGATGTCCTGTTTGCATTAAAATTCAAACACGATCATTTCAAAGCGTACTCGTTTCAGATTCTACTTAAATAATAATTAATTGCAATTCAAAGAATGGTAGAATTCACCTTGATTTCCCTTTGATCAAGTTTTTGTTTTCTTTATGTGTGAATTATTTACCTTAAAATCGTGTTAGAATACGAAAATTAAATACGTGTGAAGTTACTTATAGGTAAGATCGCGTTTTTGCATTCTATATTCATTATTTTGTGGAAGTGACAGTTTAAAAAACTATGGATCATAATATAAATCTATGATGAAAACTACACAATTTGTTTATGACAAAAAATTGAAAACACTATTTCAAAATATTAAAACTAAGAGATAAAGTATCTTCACACATGAATTTTTAGTCATAAGTGCATGAAAATGACATTCAGTCACCAGGAATTCAAATTTAAATTACATTTTATATTTAAAAGTTCTTGAATTTTCGAAAATCAATCCAATGAATGAATGGAAAGGGCATGAAAAAAACCTTTTGAAACTATAATGGACGAATTTTTTTATTGCCATTAGAAGAGTTAAAAATCGCCGAAATAGACAATATCAACGAAAATCCCAAAATTGTCACCCCCTTTCCCCCGTTAAATATTTATCCAAATGACAACATTTCTTCTTTATAAACTACTATACTATTGGATATCAAAACACTTTTCCCAGGTCTGAATTAGATCGACAATTTGTTTTAACGTGGTTACATATGAGAAATAATGCCCCATATCAAAGATATTATAAACGTAGATGCGGTACGGGGTGTCAGTGTGGGGGAACTATATATATAGGACATCACATTTTCTGCCATATCGAGGTGCTGCCCTCACCGTACTACGAAGTCGAGAGCTGGTTTTCTCATTCTTCGTAAAATATGACGGTAAAGCAAGGTCCGTCCACTCAGCGCCGCCACCAAGGAGAAATGAAAAATGGAATACGCCATATTTTTTTGCTTTTTTTTTGCAAATTTTATGCTCAAAAAAAAAATTTTTTGCTCTTTAAACTTCCGAAATAAGGGTGGCGGCGCTAGCACGACATCCCCTCAGCGCCGCCACCTATGAAAACTGACTAAAAATTATTATAATGAAATAAACAATTAGGGTAGATTTTTCTGCTTTTTTTTTGCTCTAAGAAAACATATAATACGTGTTCCAAAAAACTACCCCTAAGTCATACATACCCACCCCTCGTGACCAAAAATGATATGAAAGTGTAAAAACAACCTTGAACAACGTAAAGATGATTCAGAACTCTGAATGAATTATTTAAGACTTAAAAATTTACCCCTTTTATAATTTCCAACCAAAAACTACCCTCCCACGTAAATTTATGTAGCGGAACTCACATATACTTATAAAACGCATCAAAAAGAATAATTTTCATAAAACACAGTTGGCTGGAATTTTTTGCTCCTTTTTTGCGCTCTTAAGACATATAATACGTGTTTTTAAAAAACTACCCCTAAGTCATACATACCCACCCTCGTGACCAAAAATGTTCTGAAAGTGTAAAGACAACCTTGAACAACGTGAAGATTATTCAGAACTCTAAATTATTTATTATTCAAAACTTTAAAATTCACCCCTTTCATAATTTCACCTAAAAACTACCCCTCTACGTAAATTTATGTAACGCAACTCACATATACTTATAAAACGCATCAAAAACAATAATATTCATAAAACACAGTTGGCGGGAATTTTTTGCTCTTTTTTGTTTCTCCGATGACATATAATACGTGTCCCAAAAAACTACCCCTAAGTCATACATACCCACCCTCGTGACCAAAAATGTTCTGAAAGTGTAAAGACAACCTTGAACAACGTAAAGATGATTCAGAACTCTGAATGAATTATTTAAGACTTAAAAATTTACCTCTTTTATAATTTCCAACCAAAAACTACCCTTCCACGTAAATTTATGTAGCGGAACTCACATATACTTAGAAAACGCATCAAAAAGAATAATTTTCATAAAACCCTGTTAGGGGAGACTTATTTTTTTTTTGCTCTGCGATGGGCAATATAAAATGTCATAAAAAAAACTACCCCTGAGTGAAACGTATCAACATCTCGTAACTGAAAACTTCCTGAAAATATGAAAATATGTTCAAACAATATAAAGATGGTTCAGACCTTTGAGTTGACTAATTCCTTGTTGGAAATTCATGAGTTCTGTAACCTACCCCGTAAGTATTAATTAACGTTTGCGTTGAATTTAATTAAGTTAAAAAAAACTGTACAATCTACTGAAGTTTCAGTGCCCTAGACAATACTTTTCTACACCAGTGTGTACATCATTACAGGTAAGAATTTTTTATACACTATATTTAGCTGCAAATATTTATTCAAATGTTGAAACTATCGTTAATTATTATATTGAAGTTGAAGCAGAATTCAAACTTCGAGAGTTTTAGATTATTGAAGTACTTGAATAATAGATTCCCGATATTTTTCTCCACGAAATTAAAGTGTCGGAATTTATAAATTAAAAGTTTTTAATTTCTGAAAAGATATTTTCGCTTTGCTCCGGTGGGTATCGAACCTCACGTCTTGTGATTGCCGGTCGGGTGCTTTAAGTACTGGGCTACTAGAGACATCGAAGGCAGATACTTTTTTTATATATACGATTTTCATAGCAAGTAGTTATGTTTTGAATACAATTTAAATTAGGCGGAATCTGTATTATCATCGAAAAAATGAAAAGCGTGTATCTGAAGAAAGTATCTGCCTTCGATCTGACTAGTAGCTTAGTGGTTAAAGCACCCGAGCTGCAATCGGGAGACGTAAGGTTCGATTCCCCCGGAGCGAAGGAGAAGGATCTTTTTTCAAAAATTAAAAATTTTTAATTTATATATTTGGAACTCCATATAGTCTGAAAAGACGTTAAGAATTTCTCTTATTTAAGGAGTTACCTTAGGCGATATGGCTCATTTCCATTTTCACAGTAAGTGAATGATATCTACACATGATCGATCGATTCCTTCTAAAGTATCGGATTTTGTTGCTAGTCAAATTTCAAGTTACAGATCATTTTTCTACGCGGTTAATAGATTCCCAATTTTTTGCTCCTTGAAATTGAAGTACTAGATTTTTTTCCTCTTCGAATTCAAAGTTCAAAAATTATTCGGCTACACGAATAATAGATTCCATTTTTTTGCTATTCGAAAATAACAGTTTTTTTCGAATATTATCGTTTTTGATGCGTTTCATATAAGTATATGTAAGTTCCCCTAGATAAATTCACGTGGAAGGGTAGCTTTCGGGGGAAATTATGGAAGGGCTCTAGATCATCTTTACGTTGCTTAACGTTGTTTTGACACTTTTAGAACATTGTTGATCACGAGGGGCAGATATGTATAACTTAGGGGTAGTTTTAAAAAAACACGTATTATATGTCTTA
Organism: Andricus curvator; assembly: GCA_932195095.1. NCBI lineage: Eukaryota > Metazoa > Arthropoda > Insecta > Hymenoptera > Cynipidae > Andricus > Andricus curvator. The sequence goes on along the minus strand of CAKNYM010037071.1, from coordinate 3,554 downwards.
AGAGCGCAAAAAAGGAGCAAAAAATTCCAGCCAACTGTGTTTCATGAAAATTATTCTTTTTGATGCGTTTTATAAGTATATATGTGAGTTCCGCTACATAAATTCACGTAGAAGGGTAGTTTTTGGTTGGAAATTATAAAAGGGGTAAATTTTTAAGTCTTAAATAATTCATTCAGAGTTCTGAATCATCTTTACGTTGTACAAGGTTGTTTTTACACTTTCATATCATTTTTGATCACGAGGGGTGGGTATGTATGACTTAGGGGTAGTTTTTTGGGACACGTATTATATGTAATCGGAGAGCCAAAAAAGAGCAAAAAATTCCCGCCAACTTTGTTTTA